>RCUC01165433.1:0-25453 GCA_003697995.1 Taxidea taxus jeffersonii
CCCGCCTCCGGAAGACAGCCCTGGACCGTGGCAGGCCTTCGTGCCTGATGACTCGGCGAAACTCGCGGGTGGGGACAATGGCGAGCAAGTGACCTCGAAAACTCAGCACCGTCTAGGGCAGCAGCCCCATCAAGGGCTCCCAGGCCCGTGCGGAGACTAGGAACCCTGAGACCACCGGCCTGGTTAACCGAGACCCAGCCCTGCCCTGTGCTCTCTCTCCCGGACAGCGGAAGGCTTCAGCCAGAAGCTCAGTCCTCATCTCCAGCCTCCCGCCAAGCTGGCGGCGAGCACGCGTGAACCTGTGAGTCCGCACGTGACCTATAAAAACTCCAGCCGCCTCACCGGACTCGCAAAGTGGGAGCCACTGCGATGCCACTGGCAGGAGGAGCCACTCACCTTGGCACGCAGCCCTCAAGGGCCAAGCCCCCGGCCTCCTCATCTGGAAAATGAGACCGCTGGATAGGATGAAGGCCAAGGTCTCTCCTGAACTGAACACTGACCCTTGCCTCCAAGTGTCATGAGAACGTGTGTGTCCATTTCAGGTTTCCAGCCAACAAATGTCCTAGAGCGCGCTTGGTGGTCCCTGTCCCGTGAAGTCCAACCAGTATTTTAGGTCAAATCCCAAAAGCATGGTAATTTTCCTGGTCTACAGCGGTAACCTGGGGGCCCAAGTTTTGCCATAAATTTCCTGGTCATTAAAGGAGAGGTCTTAGATTGTATAGAAGGGAAGACGCAGACTCGGAGAGGCCCAGCAGCGTGCTCAAGGTCGCACGCCTGGGAAGGGCACACCCAAGTCCACAGCCCTAGAACACAGGAGGTGGGAGGAGAAGGGAGTTTTAGGAGTGGGAAGCCAAGAGTAAGCACGCGCACACACACACCCCCGCCAAAAACAACTGAGAGTAAGAGATTTATTTCATCTTCTTACACATTCTCGTTTCTACTTCACAAGGAAATATGCGATCATTCACCAGTCCTGAGTGCCAGGAAGAAATGGGTACATGTGAGACCCAAGAAGCACCATGTCAAATAGTTTAGACTTTGCTACTCTGTGGCCAAAAGAATGAGAACATTAGAGCTACCCTCCTGCTAAAAGGAGAAAAGGAAGTTTCCCACATCCCAGATTTCTTTTAGTTTGCTACACGAGATTTTTTTTTTTACATCAATAACTGCAAGATTCCTTAAAGAATAGTTTTAGGGGCACCTGGGTGGCTCAGTGGGTTAAAGCCTCTGCCTTTGGCTCAGGTCATGATCTCAGGGTCCTGGGATCGAGCCCCGCATCAGGCTCTCTGCTCAGCGGTGAGCTTGCTTCCTCCTCTCTCCCTCTCTGCCTACTTCTGATCTCTGTCAAATAAATAAAATCTTAAAAAAAAAAAAAAGTTTTAAACCAATCAGAACAGGAACGTCTCAAAAGAAGACAAGTTGCTTTTGACAAGATAGCTCGGAACGCAGTCTTCTGTGCTCCTCAGACAGCAGCAGGCCACCAGGTCGGCTCTTTCCTGGGGGCACTGGTTGCAGAGGTTGTGTGACTGGGACAAGAGGAAAACACCCATGAGGCATGAGTGTATAGAGTGCTTTTGAGACAGAGCATGTGAGGACTGGTGAGGACTCTTTCAAAGGAGAATGCACGTGGGGCGCCTGGGTGGCTCAGTCGGTTAAGCATCCGACTCTTGATTTCAGCTCAGGTCATGGTCTCAGCATTGTGGGATCGAGCCCTGCATTGGGCCCCCCACACTCAGCATAGAACCTGCTTGTCCCCCTCCCTCTGTTCCTCTCCCGCTCATGCCCTCTCGCTTTCTCTCTCTCAAATAAATAAAAATAAAAATATAAAAGGAGAATCCAAGAGCCTGACCATGTTTCTGATTTCAGTCTGAATGGGTTGCTCACAGCTCCAATCAGGAAACTCTGGCATGAGTTTTCAGTCTTGTCCAGAGGACACTGGCTGCAGTGATGGTGGGAACTTAAGTGATTTGGGGGGAGGGACTGTCTTTATTAAGAAATGTAACTGCTGTGTCATTCGCAATTAGGGTCAAAAAATTTCCAAACCTGAGAGGGGCACTGCTTAAACCCATCCCAAGGCAGCTGACTCCTTAAGTCTCAGGGTGCAGCAGAGGAACCCCATGGAAAACCATATGCTATGCTGTATGAACTGAGAAGAATAAAAGGGGAAAAGTATTTCCTCCTCGGGTCACTCTTCCCCCAGAACTAAGAACCTGATGTCTTTCTATGCACTTTTGGGAATCTCTACAAATGTCTTTCAACAGAGGTGGCTCAGACCTAGAAATCTGCACTCATCATTTCAGGCAGGATGTGTTTCAAAAATAAGTCATCACTCCAAAAGAATGTGTTATTTTCCTTTAGCAAAAAGGAAAGCCCCCTCCCTTCACCCCCGGCCATTAATTTTCATAGACCTGCCTTTATCCTCGCCCAGTACAGCATGAGGAAATTCCAGCATTTTGCTCTGGAAAGTTACAATACCTGGTTAGTTCTTGGTGACTGTATGGCAGGAACTACTGTGTGCCTCGTGCAGCTAATGACACACATAACCTTATGAAATCCTAGAAAGTTAACGGCAAATAAAAATCACTGCTAAATTCAACGCTTAACAGTCACCTTCTTGATGAAGATTTAAGGATGTAGGAAACGCCCATTAAAGGGAAAAAGTTACAATTCTAGTAGCTAAATAGTTAAAATTCTATATACAGTCTAATCCAAAAATGTTCAATCTGTACATAATTTAAGAATAAACTTAAAAGGGACGCCTGGGTGGCTCAGTTGGTTAAGCGGCTGCCTTCGGCTCAGGTCATGATGCCAGCGTCCTGGGATCGAGTCCCACATCGGGCTCCTTGCTCGGCAGGGAGCCTGCTTCTCCCTCTGCCTCTGCCTGCCTCCCTGTCTGCCTGAGCTCGCTCCTGCTGCGCTCGCTCTCTCTCTCTGACAAAAAAAATAAAAAATTAAAAAAAAAAGAATAAACTTAAAAAATGAACAGTCCTATAATTTTTTAAATTAAATTAGTGGTTAAAAACTGACACAATATGGGGTTCCTGGGTGGCTCAGTGGGTTAAGCCTCTGCCTTCGGCTCAGGTCATGATCTCAGGGTCCTGGGATCAAGCCCCGCATCAGACTCTCTGCTTAGCAGGGAGCCTGCTTCCCCCCCCCTCCGCCCCACTTCTCTGCCTGTCTCTCTGCCTGCTTGTGATCTCTCTCTGTTAAATAAATAAATAAATATCTTTAAAAAAACCTGACACAATACTCCCCACGTCTAGATAGTTTTACAGGGAAATTCTACCAAGTTTTACCAATTCCAGTCTTAGGCAAACTCTTCCAAAGAATAGAAAAAAAAGAAACCTTCCCCTACTCATTTGATGAAGCTGCTCTAACATTGAAACCAAATCAGCTAAGGACAGTACAAGAAAATTACAGGCTACATTCGCTCAAGAACACAGACGTGAAACTCCTAAACAAAATTTTAGCAAGTGGGGCGCCTGAGTGGCTCAGCCATTAAGCATCTGCCTTCAGCTCCGGTCATGATCCTGGAGTCCTGGGATCAAACCCCACATACTTTTCCCTCTGTCTCTGCCCCTCCCCCTGCTTGTGTGTGCGTGCGCTCTCTCTCTCTCTCTCTGTCAAAATAAGTAAATAGCAGGGCGCCTGGGTGGCTCAGTGGATTGAGCCGCTGCCTTCGGCTCAGGTCATGATCTCAGGGTCCTGGGATCGAGCCCCGCATCAGGCTTTCTGCTCAGCGGGGAGCCTGCTTCCCCCTCTCTCCTCTCTGCCTCTTTGTGATCTCTCTGTCAAATAAATAAATAAAATCTTTAAAAAGATAAATAAATAAAAATTTTTAAAAAAATAAGTAAATAGCATCTTAAAAAAAATTTTTTAGCAAGTTAAGCCCAGCAGTATATTTAATAATAATGATAATAATAACCAAAATATCTTTAACATGAATAATATAAGAACAGTTTAACATAAAAAATTCTCTCTTAAGATAGCTCCCTCATTAACATATTAAGGACAAAAATTATAATGACCTCAACAGATACATAAAAAGCACTTCATAAAATTCAACTCCCATTCATAAAATTTAGAATAATATTCACAAACTGGGACAGGAAGTTTCTTACTTTGATAAAGGACATCTACCCGCATCACATAACAAACACCGTATTTAATGGTGAGGTGATGGACACATCCCCTTAAAAACCCCAGAACTGACGAGGATGCTCAGTAGCTTAGTATCACAGCTCCCGCTCAACGCGGTACTAGAGAACATAGCCAGAGGAGTAAGACAAGAAGAGTCAGCAAGAGGAGTAAAGCTTAAAAAGAGACAGACGGTCGTAATTGCAAACTATGAAAATCCAAGAGAGTCCGCACAGTACTGGGCTTGCGAAGAGTCAGCCAGTGTGTTGCATTACCACGTGAGTATATAAGACTATATGGGAGAAAAAGATAAGGAGCTACCTTTACGAATGGGGCAGGCAAGGGTTTCTTAGGCCTGACATTAAAACTATAAAATACTGAGGAAAACATAGATGTGACTTACGACCAAGGACAATATAAACACAGATTAGGAGAAGATATTTAAAACGAATATACTTGGGGCACGTGGGGGGCTCAGTTATTAAGTGTCTGCCTTTGGCTCAGGTCAGGATCCCGGGGTTCTGGAATCCAGCCCTGCATCAGGCTCCCTGCTCAGCGGGAAGCCTGCATCTCCCTCTCCCCCTCCCCCGCCTGTGTTCCCTCCCTCACTGTGTCTCCCTCTGTCAAACAAGTGAATAAAATCTTTTTTAAAAAAATGAATATACTTGCATAGAAAAGCGTTTCCATAGCAGGCCTGACTACTCTTCTTAGAAATGCATGCTTGCAAGCTCGGTCCTTGGCTGGCATCTGGGACTTGTATATAGGGAGGGTTCCCATCGATCCTGGATCTGATAGGAGTGGCTCACGGTGCCTAACCTGTTCGTACAAACATTGTGGTTTATGCCAAACATCTGCTTTCCCTCAGGGAGTCTGAAATTCTGGTATGCAGTAGGCAGAGAATGCCTTCGGGACAAGCCTCCAATAAAAACCTGGGGCATGGAGTCTCCAACAGGCTCCCCTCGCACCCCCCCCCCCACCGTAGACGACATTCCTTACTTGTTGTCACAATTTGATCCTGAAGGAATTAAGTGCCTCAGTGGGTGTGACTTCCCTGGAAGAGGACTCTTGGAAGCTTACAGAGTTGGTTTCCTCTGGATTTCACCATTTTCCCTTTGCTAATTACGCTCTGTGTCCTTTCGCTGTAATGAATCTTCACTGTGAGACTATATGCAGAGTCCCATGAACCCCACAGGAATCACTGAACCTAGGCGTGGTCTTGGAGATCCCCGAAACAACAAGCAACAAAGATCCACAGTCACACCTCCTAAAATTCAATTACGATAATGGGTATGAAAAAGACAAGCAAGACAATGAGAAAAATAGGCAAAGGAAACAAGCTGCGTATTTTTAGAAGAGAAAAACCCCATGGCTAGTAAAACTGTGAAGAGATGCTCAATCTCCCCAGTCATTGGGGAAATGCACATTAAAATTAAAATGATGAAACACCCTTCCATGATCATCTGATTGACCAAACTTTAGAGTCTGAAAATAAACAGCAATGGTGCAATGGTAGAGAAAGCACTCCGTAGAACTCTCTGGCAGCATCGAGGAGAGCAGAGTTGTGTGTCCGGTAAGTGTGTGTGAAGTAGTATGTGCACAAGTCTTGTCCACGGTGTCTGCTGTAGCATTGGCTGTAGTAGGAAAAGCTCGAAACGACTTCGGGGTCCGTCAGAAAAGGAATGGCGAAGGAAATCATGCTTTTGTTAGAAAGTTACAGTGAACATAAACTAAGTCAGCAGATAAATCTTAACAACATCAACTGAAATAAGCATGTTCTCAAGGGATACGTAGAGTATGCTCTCATTGTCAATGATTTCAAAGCTTTTATTTAGTTAGTTAGTTAGTTAGTTTTAGAGGGAGTGTGCTAGTGCCAGCGGTGGAGGGGCAGAGGGCGTGAGAATCTCCCGCAGACTTTGCGATAAGCGTGGAGCCCGGTGCAGGGCTGAAACCAAGAGTGGGATGCTTAGCCAACTGATCCACCCGGGAGCCCCCATTGTGGCTGATTTTAAAACCCACAGTATTATCTTTTGCTACCATACAACGCTCCTACACACAAAGCTGTGTTGGTGTCCACAAAGGACAGATAGGCTAATTCCCATTATTTCTAGGGAAGAATGGGCAATAGAAGGGGAAGGAGAGGAAAGTGAGAGGCCTTCAGCAATGTTTTATTACATTAAAAAATGCATCTCCGGGGCACCTGGGTGGCTCAGTCAGTTAACCAGCCGACTCGGACTCTTGGTTTCGGCTCAGGTCACGATCTCAGGGTTGTGGGATCGAGCCCCCCATTGGGCTCGGCACTCGGCACGGGGTCTGCTGGGGAGTCGCTTCCTCTCCCTCTGCCCCTCCCTACCCCTGCCCTCAAATAAATAAATAAATCATTAAAAAATGCATCTAAGAGAAGACAGCAACATGCTAAATACGGATGGAGATTATGGTATGCTATTTCCCGTAGATTTAGATATAATTGAAATACTGCGTGATCTGTATAAATCGGCTGACACTGAGAGGCTAAAGTACAATACAAACAGTTACCTTCTGGGACCTTCTGTTAGGTAGAAAAAGAGGATTTCTTCAGTTTCTCAGCATATCAGTTTATAGATACACTAGTTGAGGTTGCCCTCAGCTCAAAGGTGAGTATCATCAGTCCATCCTGTCCGGCACAAACTCCAAAACAAAGTGTTCCTTCTTGGATGAGATCTGGGGGTTCCGTATCCAAACTAGACTGTGTTAACCCATACCCATAAAGCAGGCGGCGGACATATGTCATTGTTTGGAGGCAGGAGTTCTATTTGGCCGTTAAGACTCATCGTCCTCCAACCATGTTGTGGGTCACCCTTAGCTTCCTTCTTTGCTCCTCCTGCCCCCCCCAACCTTATGAAGCCAAAGCAAATCACCTTTTTTGTTCTAACCTCAAACATCCCTCTCCACAGCAATCTTCACGAGTTACTCCAGAGACAGACGATCTCCAGAAAGCCTCCTTTCATAAGAAGCGAATAGAGCACACTAACTTTATTCGGGTCCTCACAACTGGGTTCCATTCTAGGTGCAGGCTGATCGACACTTGATTTCCTTGATGGGACATTTAGTTCCTATTTCCATAGAAGAACATATGTCAGGGATAGCGACAAATGTCTCAAACAGAAGAGAGAAAATAAGCAAGTTCCCAAATCTAGTTCAGTGTAAACGACTGTGGGAGATAATCATGGGATAGCTTAAAGAGATTGTATGGGCGGGTTTACCCATAAAAACAACAAAATGGTACCTAAGCCTCCATCCCTTATGACAATTTAGTTCTTGGCACTTATAACTTTCATCACGGCGGAACACGCAAAAGCAAGCCCATTTCTTTAATAATCATTAAAATCAAAATGAATTCGGTAGGTATTGTTTCCATGTTCAGGAAGTAGCCTGAGTCTGGTCTTTAGCCAAACATAAGTATTCAGAGGTGAAAAGGGGTTCTAGAACAGTCCTGGAAACCCAGACAGGATCTAGAGGAGCCCGAGAACCTACAAGGTAATCCTGTCTTTGTGCAGGCAGGCAGAAGAGGGCCAAGGCCTTGGGTGGCTGAGTGATGAGAACAGGCTCTCAGACCTCTGAAGGCAGCCCCTGCAGGGAGAGGGTCCTTCCGCTACAACGCGGCACTCCAAGTAATACTGTTGATGTTCCCCAGCGGGTCACAACATCTCCGTTAATGTGCTCTGTTATCTGGGGGTATAAAAGTATACCAGCATTTTTATCACGGGGAGGAGGAAAACAGTGACTCTGAGCTGTAAGCCGCAGACTCACCCAGGATGTTAAGAGGATAATGAAGCTATTTGAATGGGCATGGCTGCACTTGCACTGCTGGTGGTATGACGAAGAGAAGTGGCTTCCCTTTTCTTCCCACCCCTCTGTGAGACGGAGCACTGGAACCGGGGCGAATGTGGGCTCTGGTGAGATGCGAACATCTGCCGTAGCATCTCGGTGCAGAGAAGCTCAGGAAGGTGCGTATAGCAGAAGAAAAGAGAGCAAAGCTTTCTGCCAGAGACGGTAATAAAATATGTAATTGAGGGAGGGGTCCTCCCTCTGCCCTCCCTCTCTCCCAAAAAAGGTGAGCTTAACCATCCCGGGGCAAGGAGCCTGCCCTAGAAATTAAGGGATGCCCGAAATGTCTTCACCATCCCATTCTTACTGATTTTTATATTCAACCCAAACCCCAGTGTCCAGCCTTCAGTGTCCTGCCAGCCCCCCTCCATCCCTCAGGCCCACTGACCATGACCTCCATCAACACCCTCTTGCCAGCTGAGGCAGCCACTGTGACGGGCCACGGCTGCACCCTGTCCATGCCCTTGTCTGCCTCCAGAATGTCCCCCTTACCCTCTCCACTCACCCAACCTGCCTTAAAAATTCATTTACTGGATACTTCCCAATCAATTACATTTTTAAATATTTACCAAAATCCTATGCAGCCGTGATGGCAGGTACTACAGGAACAAAGAAAGAAAATCGTTTCTACTCTGGAGTGGTCTGGCTATATCTTTTACTGCCCAACCCCTGTGATCTACATCAATGTCAATGGGGTGACGCATTGCTTTTTTAAACTGTGTGTGTGTGTGTGTGTGTGTGTGTGTGTGTGTGTGTTCTGCCCCGACAAGCAAGCTTTTTATGCACCATCTATTATTACAATGTCTCCAAAGAACCCAGCACATAGCTTGACATACAGTGGAATTCCTTTGTCCTCCAACCATAGAAAAGGGCCCAAATTTTTGTTTTATGATGTTTTGATCATTACGATATTTAGCAATTTTTGTGGCATGGACATCTACCCATGAAAATGTATTCCTCCAGAACCATGTGTGGGAGAGTGGGGCTGTGTGCAGGGGTATCTGGCTTTCTGTCTTCCTACAAGAATACAACCCAGCCAGAGTCTCTGGCAGGGTCCTGCAGGCCCTCTGCTGTTCCTGGTGTTACCCTCCAGCTGCTGACTGGAGAGGGTCATCTCAGAAATCCTGGGGGAATGGAGACTCGGGGTCAGGAAGCGGTAATTAACCAGCATGCGGGGCTGTGTTTCAATGTCGTAACAAGCAGCGTGACCACACAGAGCCCCACCATTCTGAGGTTCTTTCTGGACAAAGGAGTGAAAGGGGCTGAGGAGGACAGAAGGGATCACTGGTAAATCGCAGAACGGGCGTATGCATATGTGTGCACATGCGTGTGTGTGCATGTGCACACGTCCCTTTTTCACAAACCCTTCACGCAGCTTGGAATCTGGCTCTAATGAACACCAAGGACAGCTAAGACAGCAGAAGTCAGGGACAATGCGAGCCACGCTAGAAAGAGGCGCGGGCCTCAGCCATGCCGGTAATACCCCCTGTGCTCACTCACATACATACCCCCTCACTCTGCATCTCCCACTGTGACCGCCTATGCTCTCAGTATAGACAAGGCCAGCAGCCAGCAGCAAAAGTCTTCAGCAACTGGGGCAGAAGCCAATGGAGTCAGACCCACAGTCACAGAACTTTAAAAACCAAATGTCCACACTTCCATGGATTTAACTTATCTTGCTGTAGAATTATATTTCATGACAATATTCAAGGTACAATTCTGTACTTCTCAAGAAGAGACTGAAGTAATTTGGACTGTCCTTCTTGGAATAATGAAACAAATAGGTTTTAAGAAGAAATACTTTAGGGAAGTTTTCTTAGATCAGACACTTCTTTAAATATTTTATTTACTTATATATATAGAGAGAGAATGAGAGAACATGAGCAGGGAGAGGGGCAGAGGAAGAAGCAGACTCCCTGCTGAGCAGGGAGCCCCATGTGGGACTCAATCCCAGGACTCAAGGATCATGACCTGAGCCAAAGGCAGATGCTTAACTGACTGAGGCACTGAGATGCCCTAGATCAGACACTTTTAACAAGCATGAATGACAGAGAAGAATATGGATAAAACTGACTACATGGAAGTTTAAAACTTCTGTGCAACAGGGGCACCTGGGTAACATAGTGGATTAGGCATCCAACTCTTGGTTTTGGCTCAGGTCACGATCTCAGGGTCCTGGGATCGAGTTCTGCATGGGTCCCTGTGCTCAGCAGGGAGACTGCTTGAGATTCTCTCTCCCTCTTCCTGCCTCTCCTGCTTGTGCTCTCTCTCTCTAAAATAAATAAATCTTAAAAAAAATTCTATGCAACAAAGATTCCTTAAACACAGTGAAAAGACCAACCACAAACATGCCCCATGCATAACAAAAGATTATTATTTCAACTATATAAAGAACCCCTATATCAGTAAGGAAAAAAGAATATCTAATAAAAACATGGGCAAAGGACATGAACAGGTAGTTTACAGAAGGGGAAATTCCACATGGTTAATAAGCACATGCAAAGATAATCGCTGTCACTAGGAACCGGGGAAATGCAAATCAAAACAACAAGAACCTATCATATCTCACCCTTATGATTGGCAAAAATTTAAAGTCTGACAAAAATAAGTGTTCTCAAGGGAGAAGGAAGAGGGCAGCGTCTACTGGAACAATTGCTTTAGAGAGTTTGGAGAATTTGGGAATTATAGGTAAAGTTGGGGTGTACAATCTATAACTTGACAACCTCTCTCTCTCTGAAACACAAAGAGAAGCTTCCATGTAGGCACAAAGGAGACATATCTAAGAGTACACACAGCAGCTTGTATGTAACAGAGACAGAGACCCCAAATCAGAGAAGGCACGGAAATAAAGAAACCACAGATTTTCATCCTGGAATATATACAGCAGCCAATACTACATGGGTCAACTTAGCCAAATCTCAAAAACAAATTACCATGTGAAAAAGAAAATCGTAGAATCTTGCTATGCAAGGCATGATACCACTTATACACAACTTTTCAGTGGCTCGAGGCGATGTATCTGTATTTGTTATGTGAGCAAGTAGCTGGAACATGAAGGCGGAGTGCAGGGTAAACGCAAGCTTGTGACAGGTGACCACTTGAGAGAAGGAGTGGGAAAGAGCTCCCAGAGAGCCTCAGTTACCTGATCTCTCCAGATCCCTAGAATAAAATGGGATCTGAAGCAAATACGGCCTCGCGTTAAGATATGACGAAGCTGGTAGTGCACACTCCATGCATTATTCTCTATAATTTGTGTGATTGAACCATTGAGAAATAACCATGAGGTACAAGATGCTACTTTAATAGGCATTTCTTTCGTTTGTCTCCTGGGCAAGGAAAAGACCTTGCAGGCAGTGGGAAAGGCATGTCTGAAAAGCACAGAGGTTCTAGAACACGTGGGAAATTCAAGGAACACTGACTAAGCTGGCTGGAGATGTGGCCACCAAAGTCAGGAATGAGCCCCAAAGGGCACTGAGGAATCCAGCCAGAGCTCATGCCGAGGGATAAGCAGGTGAACTACCAGAGCCCACTCCCTGGAGCAAGTGCCAGTCAGACAAAGCTCCTGCTGTCACCGCTGCTAGAACACTTGCCCAACAAAAGAAAGGGGGAGCCGACAGCACCCGGACAACGTCCACCATGGCTACCTGCCCCACGGACCTGTGGCAGCCTCTAGGACTGGACAGGAGGACAGGGGGGCCACCGTCTCTTGAGGCTGTCAGGGTAAGGGTCGGTTGGGGGCAGCTTTGATCAAGATCCTGGACTGGAACCTTTAAGGGACCCAGGGGCCCTGTTCCCATCAGAGGAGCCTGGGATTCTGCCATCCCTGCTTCCGCCCAGTGCCTCTGAGAGCAGCAAGGGGCAGCCCGCCCCACACCTTGTGCCACATCTTCTACCTAGAACCAGACAGCCACGATCGCCGACCTGCAGCCAGCGCTGTCTCTGCAGGAGCGCTGGTCTGGCTGCCTGCCTCCCGCCTGGGATTCCTCGGGCTTCGTCGTCATCCCTGGGGTCCCCCTCCGGGCTCAGGACACACAGCCATTCCCTCTCCTGGCTCCTTGCTTCTTTCAGTAGCAACGACACCTCCCAGTACTTCAGAGCCACACTCGGGAAACACTGACGAGGGAAGACCTTCCTCACTATGGATGACTCATTTCCCAACAGAATTCTGACCCCAGGAAGAGCTGCTCACTTAGGCCAGTGATGTCATGAACTGTCCAGCCTGGAGGCCCGGTAGGACCCAAGATCAGGAAAGAATGGAGGAGACCCAGGATCCACAGGTGATGATCTGGGGACAGGTACCTGGGCCGGCTTCATGAGGGCCTGGAGGAGGAAGGTTTCTCACCTTCTGGTCCTCCGAGTCACCTGTGGCTCCCTTCCAGCCTCTTCTGACCTGCCTCTACCCTCCTGGACCTCCTGTCCCAGCCGCTTCCTCCCTGGATCGTGTCTTCCACCCCCTCCTAGCTCAGCACACATGTGCCTTTCAGGCAGGACAGTCCCACCCCATGTCCCTGGCTGTTCTTCCCCTGCTCCCACTCTCCTCCAGCCCCTTCCTCTGGCTGAGATGTTAGTCTCGCAGAAGCCCCCTTTCCCCTTTTGCCTATTTCCCCAAGAAGGGAAAAGACGGAGCACAAACTCAAGAGCCCGAGAAAGGTGGAATTCTTATGCACACACATACATATAGACGCGTGTGTGCGTACACACCCAACACGCAGGATTTTGAAATCCCCAAACTTATGGAAGACAAAATGAATTCTACCAAGCAAGTTTACAAATGTCAAGAGCTTCCACAGTAAGGCACTGACCGATAATGTACAATGTTGCAAGGCCACTCCACAGGTTACAACATGGACACGAGGAAAAAGAAAGAAAGAAAGAAAACATGGTACCAGATACTGCAGAAGGGGACTCAGGAAGTCACCATGCATCTGAGTAATTCCTAGGTACCAAGGACAATGAAGTGGCTTCCAGGGAAGAAACTCTTCACATGGCAAAGGGAAAATACACGGTCAGGAAGAGTGACTTCTGGGTGAGAAAACCCTAAGACATTCAGGAGGTCACGGTGCTAACCAGAATCTTAATCAGACAGTGGAAACTGGCTTCCGGCCACCTAGAGGGCATTTCCTCTGTGTTTCTGATAGAAGTCAATGCAAAGAAAGAATTCATTGTCTATAAATCACTAAAACGCAGCTCTTCAGGAAAGATGAGCCTGTTCATTAACTCACGTTCTTTTTTTATCGCTCTCATGTCAATCACTGCATTTTTTTTTTTTGCTGTGTGTAAAAATCATAATTTTCTGTGGGATTTCGGCTAAATATCTGCATGGATAAAAGAGGAATAGGGCCTCATCCTCCATGAAAACAACCCAAGGGCAGCAGGAAGCAGCCCCATTTCCTCCCACCCTGCCTCCCTCTTCCACCCAGCCTCATGGGGTCCCAGTTACCCAGGTCACCCTCCAATTAGGGAAGTAAAATCAGCAGATGGGGATGGGGAAAGAGAAGGGAGGCAGAAAAACAAAACCCCTGTTAGTGCACGTTGGAAAACAAACTTTGAGATAAGAGGCCGTATCTCGGTATTAATGACTACTCAAAGTCGTGCCTGCCGAGGGTTTACCAATGCCAGAGATAAGTACGAAATTTAAAGTAAGCATTTCCAATCTTGCACACCAAACCCAGTATAAGACCCATCTACTGTTTCCAATAATTAAAAAAGGAGAGGCTTAGCTTTTATAGGTCTTTAGGTTTGGACTTTTGTTTTTCCAGTAATTGACTCTGATTATATTTTACAAATGTATCAATATGGAGCGTATGGGAAATTTTTAAAAACCACTCCCTCATCACAGACAGTGCTCTCTACACTGCTCTCTACACCTCCTCAAAAAGTAAAAAGACAAGGGTTTTGTGACTTTCAAATGATGATTTTTCCGGTTTGCGCAGAAACCCGCAAAGTCCCTGAAATCATCCAAAGAAAACACTCTGTTCAAAAGACAGAGTTGCCAGCAAAAAATGGGGGTGGACGGGGGATGTTTGTTTACAAAAAGCTGAAAGGAGGAGACTGGGAGGTCCCCTGAAAGGTTTTTGGCAGTGATATTTACAAGTCCCTGTGCCCCCTGCTTCGGTGTCACCATTCACCAGGGCACGGTTTCTGGAAGCCAGGGAATGGGCTTCTCCACAGCCAAGTGATCACTGGCACCATTACCTATCCAAGGCTTCCGGGGTGCTGGAGAAGCACTTTCCCTGTTACAAAAACTCCACCCAGATGGCCTCCAGGAGCCAAGGGCTCCTTGAAATTGGCGGCAGGGGAGTGGGCTTGCTAACGGACTCGGGAACGTGCCATCTGTCCGTAAAGATGGGATATTACACACTCACGTCTGCTCCAGGCTTGGTCTTGAGACAGACTGGTAGGTCTACATCTGTCTTTGTCCAAGCCCCGGTGTTGGCAAAGGACACACCACCAGGGACAGAGGCCTGGGAGGAAGAAAGAAGGGAGGGAGATCTTTCCTCCGTGCCTTCTTTTTCCGTCTGCCAAATGAGAATTTTGAGCTATGGGATCCCATGAAAGGGATCCCTTGAATAAGCAACACATGGTAACTGGGCTCCTACCATGTGCTCAGAGCAGAGCAGAAAGGGCCCGTGCCCTTGTGGGCTCACAGCCACAAAGACTGGGTATCCCTCTCCCAGCTCTAGCATCCCAGGGCTCTCTATGGCGTACTTTTATTTCTATCCTCTGTTGTTCTTAGATTTCGATTTTTTTTTTTTTTTAGTCAAAAATAAGAAAGCACCAGGAAAAGCCAGGTATTACACAGGGTACAACGTAAGTCAGGTCTTCTTTAAGAAAACTCGATATGCCAAACCTTCAATTTATAAAATAAATATAATTCAGAGCTGATCGTTAACATTACAGATTTATGAAGTACTTCCTTTCAAGGTTCTTCCACGTGATGAATGCTATAGGTCACACGTTAACAATTATAATACTTATCGAGCACCAGGACCGCCTCAGGCATTGTGTGACTCTCTTTCTTACCGAGGACCCTTTCCTACAATGACAAATTAGTGATGTAAGCCATGTCTCGTTCCAGTTTTATGGCTGGAACAAGGTGAAGGTGAATGAAGTTAAGACCGATTTTCCCAAAGACCCACAGCTGATAAATGATGGAACCAACATATGGAACCAAACCTTCTCATCTATACACACCTTCTCCATCAAAACACAAATTACACAGCGTGGGGGCCCCCTGGGTGGTTCAGTTGGTTAAGCCACAGCCTTCAGCTCAGGTCATGATCCTGGAGTCCCAGGATCGAGTCCCGCATCAGGCTTCCTGCTCAGTGGGGAGTCTGTTTGCTTCTCCCTCGGGCCCTCCCCCTTCTCATGCCCTCTCTCTCATTCTCTCTCTTTCAAATAAATAAATAAAATCTTTTTTTAATAAAATCTTAAAAAAAAAGAAACATAAATTACACTGTGTGCATGAACCCCCCCATGGCAGTGGTGCATGGGAGGTGATAAGCATTTTCTTCGTTAACTATTCAGAACAACTACCCAAATGACAAGCACTGTATTTCACTTAGATGCCTTAAAAATCGCACATGTGGTTCCTATTGAGCCCAGCGCCTGCTTTAGGACCTTCATACTGTACCCCAGTTGTTTTATTTGGAATATCACACCATGAAGTCATCCAGTACTCTGCGAACTTTTCCTTTCTACCCCTAACTAACAGAAGCAAATGTAACTGCTTATAAATGCTCCTATGAGACGGATATAAATTTTCATTTCCAATGGCAAAGGATGCCTACTTCTAATTAACCGTGGCCTTTAAAGTACAACCTTAAAGTAAGAGCAATGACCTAACTTGCAGAACTCCAGCATATGCAAGCACCTTCCTGGAGAGATCAACCCCAAAAAGGAAGGTTCTGTGGCACCCACCACTCCCTCCCCCAGGCCGTGAAGCTCAATGCGGGGGCAGCAGAGCAGGGAGCGCAAAAGGGCTGTGTTGATGACACGTCTGGGCTATCTCACCAGACAGTGGTCTACCTCTTCTGGAAGACAGGGAGGCCACAGCCAAGCCCACATTGGTCTGAGTGCCACTGGGCCTCCGAGAGTGGCTAATGCCCATCGCAGCTGGTGGAGGTCACAGTGCTGTCCCACTACAGGCTTTCTTTCTCTTGGAAACAAATAAGCACAGGCTGGTGTTGCAAAACTCTGAACTCTATAAGACGACCTTCAACTTGCAAATGGAAGCCCAAAGCTCTGGGCTCTCCCTAACGCAGGTCTGCCCATACATGGCCCATCACAGGCACTGCTGTCTCACCAGCAGCCCTTACTGTGCTGCGAAGCTCCCTGTCTGGGCATCCAGCTCCAGGAACAAGCAAGTGCAGCCACGTAGCCCTGGGACATGGACCATGTCTATGGAGCACCCAACAAGGCAGAGCTCTACACCCAAGTTCATCTGCAGATGGGGCCAGTCTCCTTGGGTGCACGTGCATGTGTGATGCATGTACACATGTGTGAGAGCCCGTGTGGGCACCCCCCCCAACCCTGCAGGGGTGCCTTCAGTCCATATGATTGGGTGCTTACTTTAAAGTATCAAAGGACAGTCTGAAAACTAGAAAATTCCAAAGTCCCCCCCACTGAGGAACAGGTGAGGGTTCAGAAAGGCATTTTTAAGTCCCAAATTTTCCATTAAACCAGTACTATCTGTGTCATTCACAAACCAACATTTATCCACTTGTGGATTATCTTAGCAAATCCTGCCAGCCATCCCACCAGATAATAACAGTATTGAAAGTTATATTAGTATCTCCATTTTACACATAAGAACACCATGGCAAAGAGAGAAACTGAAATGTGGAATATGTGGTTGGTTAGGAGGAGACTTGTTTTTAGGTGTGGTTGAGGAGAAAGAGCCAAATGATGAATCCTTGTCCTAGCTGAACACACTCGGCCATGCTTCTCAGACTTTACTGTACAGACAAATCAGCTGGCATCTTAATAAAAGGCAAACTCTCATACAGTCGGTCTGCTGCGGGGCCTAGGATTCGGCATTCTGCAGGTGATGTCATGCTGCTGGTCCTCAGACCACACTTTGAGTAACACGGTTCTAGACAATGAGGACAAGGAAATCCACTGTAGTTGAGAAACTGTGCATCAGTCTCGCCATGGCTAAAACTAGAGGTCTATGCAACTCCATGATTTTTCTACAAAGTTGCCTGTCGCATGGTCCCCATAATGCTGAACATAACTTAAGAGTAACACTTCTACAAAGGCAAATTCCACAGACTTGCTCATTTCCTTCTGGGCTCTGAGAACCTCTTGGGAGGATGGGAACGTGTCCTAATCATTTGGTCATGTCCAGCGTCTAAGATGGTGTTTGACATCTACTAAATGACTAATAAATGCCTCCTGGGAGAGAGTGTCTGTAATTCCCTTAGTGCCCACAAAGAAGATGAAGATGCTAAGTAATCGAACCACAGACCTACCATTAGTGCGGGGACACCAAACACATTTCAGCTCAGAACAAATGCAGCTAGGATGCTCTCGGCTGCCTGGCATGCTACTGGGAGTAGAATTCTAGCTCTTCGCGGGGGCTCAGTGGAAAACAGAACCACTGCCAAGATCAATTATTAATGTCCAGGGTTACTCGGAATGAAAGGAGTAAAGAGCACATGTGCTGTGAATTTGCCACTATTTCTAGGTGAGGACCTTCCCAAGTCTAGATAGCAAAATTAAGGATTTTATTGTCTTAGTATATTTCTTATGTGTGTAAAAATGACAAACTCAAAAGTATCTGGGTGCCTTCTCTCAGTAAAATTGACCAAACTCACAATTTGGGCTTCTCTCCCTAGATAACTTCTTCATCGTTTCCCACTTGTGCAGATTCAGGTCTTTCCAAAGCTCTATTAATGACTTCTACTTTCTCCCTTCTTCCGCTTTGCACACTTGGCATCCAGAGCCTCCAAAGACACTCAGACTGCTCTTCAGGGATTCTGGGTTTGGTGACAAGTCTGCAACCAGTCTCCATTATTTTTATGACTCAAACTACTTTAGCAAGGATCTTATGAATGAAAACATTCAATTAGCCTCAGAAACCCAAAGTCCTCTTTAAAAGAAGCTCTGCAAATTATATTGTTCAAATCACCAGTTTACTTTGCTAAATGTCTCCACTGATCTCTTAGTTGGACTATGCCCAACCTCTAGCAGATCCTTCAGGAAGGAGCTATTGGTACAGTATTCCCTAAGTTCTTGAAGGATTAAAAAATTTTCCCATAATCTTGATACTTGAAGGACAGATTAGCTGGATATAAAATCCTCGGCTCACACTTTTTCCTTAAGTTTCTTGAAAATACTGTCGCATGGTTGCCATGCTTTGCATACAGCAGTTGATAGGTCTGATACCAACCGAATTCTCTTCTTTTTTTAGGTGACTTCGTGTTTTTGTCTGCAGGTCCGGAGGGCTGTTTTCATCACCCTCCTCTTCCTCTTCTATCTCTTCTCCTTCTTATCCTCTTTAACCTCCAAGTTTATTGGAGGTTATAACCTTTATAACCTTCAAGTATTCTGGGTCAGTGTTCCCACACACATGTAGGAACTTCCGATATGTAGATTCTCAACTCTTTTGTCTTGGAAAGAATTCTTGGATTGTCATCTCAAAAGTCAATTTTATTCCATCGATCTGCTTTTTCTTCTTCAGTTATTGGTGTGTTGGACCTTCACTGCCCAGCCTCTATCTATCCCTGTCTCTGTGTCCCTTTCCAGCTCATTTTCATTGTCTTGACCGGTTTTGCACCTCTTTTCAATATCCCTTATTATGTTTTCTGAAGGTTCTAAATGGAAAACTTGTGATTTTGTCTCTATTTCTGGAATGATTTTGTCTTTTCTCTTGAATGTCTTTCTTGCATGTCATAATCTCTCATTTTCTGTCTTCTGGTCTTATGTTTGTTCCTGTCCTGAGATTTTCAGATTTCTGATTTGAGGCTTTCTTTCTTCAAGTACTTGTTATTCAGATCATATTGAAAAGAGTGTTGGAGTTTCCAGGTGCTTTGTGGTGGTTTTAAGGGGGAGTATTTTATTCCTTCCATTGAGTAGGTTTTGTTCTCATTTTCTGTTTCCCTATTATAGTCAATTTTTCTGCATGTTACTTGTCACCTTTTTTTTCATTCTTTTTTTTTTTTTTTGAGAGAGAGAGAGAACACAAGTGGGGGTGGGGGGCAGAGGGAGAGAGAGAATCTCAAGCAGGCTCCAAGCCCAATGTGGGATTTGATCTCACAACCCAGGACCATGACCTGAGCTGAAATCAAGAGTCAGGCACTTAACCGACTAAGCCACCCAACCACCCCACATTCTGATCATTCTTAAATAACGTGGGTGTTCCCAGACCAGTAAGATCAGGTATTGCTAAAATCCTTTGGATGGCTTACTAATCAGCTACTTAATTCAAGAGCACCCTCTTCTGCTGTTACAGTAAAGTACAGTATCTTAATAAGTGCTACTTTTGGGGGAGGGGGATGCTGAGAAGCTGGTTTTGTTGGGTTTGGATGCTTATTTCCCCCACTTACATGCAACTGGAGTTTACAGTATTCTCTCTCTCCTAGTTACACTTCAGATGTGGGCTGTGAATGCTTTTACATGCTTTCCTTGTGGAACTTTATACAGACCAACAGGAGAATGAATAGAGAAATTTGGAAAGTAATAGCAGTTTAGGTTTAGGTGACAGTGTCTTTAGTTTAAGTCCAAAGCAACACTTTGATCACAGAATAATCAAACAATTACTTAAAAAAAAAAATCAAATACTTCCTTTAACTAGCATTTTCAACTCAACATCCTCATCACTTCCAGACTACAATAAGGCCACAAATGTTAGTAAAATACACACAAACACAGTAAGTATACACCAGATTAATGAATAGGACTGCCAAGACCAAATTTACTGTGTACCACCAGTGAACCGTCTGGATTTGGCTCCCACACAGAGCTCTGTTATTACCTCTAAAAGTTGTATACAGGGTGAGCTCCTTACTGTCAGAGGCTGTGAAATACTAATCGTACCCGTATCACCCTTGGCAGGGAGTATCCTGCTTCTAAAAGATCATTGGAAGGGAAATTTGCAACTTCCCTAAAAATATACCTTCGGCATGGGATGGTGTATCTGGTCAAAGAGGGATGGGTAAACCAAATCCCTACGGCTGGAACGTAACCTTACTCACTTCTGTGAAAGCTTTCAGGCTACTTTGAGAAGACAGCATCATGTAGTGATTAGAGAATTAATTCTGGAGTCAGGCAAACCCATGCTCCTGTCCTGTTCCTCTCCTACCCTGGGTACTAGGTGTGCGACCTTTGGGGCAAATCAACCTTGCTAGGTCCCCGCTACCATGTGAAGGTGAGAGTATCTCTTCGGATCACGTTAGGATTGACATAATAGATGTAAATCCCGTCACATTACTTCCTATACACACACCGCACTCAGCGGCGATGGGCGCAACGTGCTGTCACTGATATTATTACTCTTTTCCTCCAGTCCTAATAATAACTAAAGCAAACTTTGTAATTAAAAGGAAGAAACTGACATTTGGTTCTTCATTCAGACACCTGGGAAGATACGGACCTCAAGACAGCTCTTCCTTAGAAACATCTAGATGCGAAGAGGATTTCAGCTGTGGAAATACACAAGGGTAGAGAATCCATAAGGCTCTGATGGAGGGCCCACTAAGGGGCTGATGAGGTGTCAGGAGAAGAAAGAGAGAGTGAAGACAGAAGTCCTCCTGGTGCCCCGATTTGCTATGGAATTCGTGGTATAAGTGGCAGGTACACTTTATGTGATCCTAAGCACATGTGGCTTTCGAAGGCGGGTCTGAGAATTCTATTTATTTATTTATTTATTTTAGGATTTTATTTATTTAGAGGAAGACAGAGAAAGGGAGTGCATGCACGAGCAGGGGGAGGGGCAGAGGGAGAAAGAGAGAGACAATCGCAAGAGGACTCTGCTCTGAGCATGAATCCCGACTTGGGGCTCCATCCCACGCCCCCAAGATCATGACCTGAGCCAAAATCAAGGGTCAGATGCCCACCAGCTGAACCATCCACGTGCCCCAGCTGTAAGAATATTATATCATTGTTTCCAGTGACACACAGAGTCAGAGGTCTGGGGGAAAAATACAATGGGATTTTTAAGAAATAACCTGAATAAAACAAAGTCTGATACATTTAGTGACTCACATAGCAAGGGTTCTAAAAAATTTTTTTAATATTTTTAAAAGTTTATTTTATTTATGTGACAGAGAGAGATCACAAGTAGACAGAGAGGCAGGCAGATGGGGAGGAGGAAGCAGGCTTCCCACCGAGCAGAAAGCCTGATGCAGGGCTCGATCCCAGGACCCTGAGATCACGACCCCAGCCGAAGGCAAAGGCCCAACCCACTGAGCCACCCAGGTGCCCCTGGCTTTGCATACAAGGGATCATGTGACGGGAACAGGAAGGAAAAGGCCAGGACGGAGGAAAGCATGGAGACCGAGGCTCGGCTCTGGCTGCAAGGACACAGCGAGGGTTCCCCTCATACCGGCTTACCCTGTTTCTCGGTGCCTCTAGCATACGGAAGGGGAAGCGGGGGAAGCCGGCTTCTCCCCCCACTCAGGCTGGCTTCTCTCCAATAAATAAATAAAATCTTAAAAAAAAAAAACAAAAGTGGCCTGGGACTGACCCACTGTAGGGGCCGACTGAATTCACAGTCACCACGCCCTACAGCTCATTCAGAAGAAACTGCCTGCATCTCAAGAATGTGCAACCGCGGCAAGCAACCCAGGCCCGCACTGGACGACGGCGCGGGGGCACGAATGAAAGCCCCGTCCTCAGCCTCACTCGGGGCAGGAGCGCCCGTGATGCGGCCCGAAGACCCGCCCCGCCCCCCGCCCCACAGGAAGACCCCCCGCCCTTCCAGCTGCCGCGCCCTCGGCTCTGCAACCCGAGAAGACGGGCTCACCTGCAAGCCCCGGGTTCGTGGCCCGGGTTCGGTTTCATCCCTTTCATCGGCAGGGATTTAAGTTGGAAAAGCTGTCACTGCTGGACAAAGCCTGGATTCCGGATCTTACCCTCTTTTGCCAAAAATTCCCACAGGGGATGAGGCCCTGGGCTGGGCGCTGTGGCGGCCCCGGCGTCGCGGGCGCCCCCTGCCGGGCTGCGGTGGGTCAGGGCGGGGGCTCGCCCAGTGCCTGGTCCCGCCCAGCGCCTGGTCCCGCGCGCAGTCGGGGACCACCTGCACCCCTGTTTTACCTTGTTTAACACGATGCGTCCAGTGAAACCGAAAACAAGTTTGCCAAGTGCCTGCTCCCTTAATCCGGAACCCCTTGTGCGTTTTCAGGGAGACTAGACCATATGGTTCAGATTTCGCTCACAAATAAATCAGCGTAATGTTTGCTCAGGAAAAGCAGTTTTATGCGTTTGTTTTTATGGGCCTTTTTATCCCAAGTCCTAAAATAATAATAATAATAATAATAAAAGCTAGCTGGGCTTCGCCGAGGGTGAATAAACTTAAGCTTAAATCTTCTCTCCCCATGGATTGGGGGGAGGGTGTGTGGGGAGCTGGTGTCAGGGCCCTTCTGGTCCTATAGCTACACAGGCCTCTTGCTGGCCGCCAGCCACCAACACTGGACCTGGAAAGGAGGGGAGAATCCACAGCAGGGACGTCCAGGATTGAGATGGGTGAGGGAAGGCCAGCAGAAAAGTGGTGGCCTCCCAAAAAGAATTCCTAAATGGCGGGAACATGCAGCCAATGGAAGCAGCAAACCATGCTTTCCCCAGGAGCCACCCTGGAGGCCACAGACGGCTCCTTGTAGAAATCTGGAAGGAGACTCAGATATGCAGAGACTGGACAGGAAAATTCAGCCCCTCGCCACATTGCTACCACAGAGCCTGATTCCAGGAGGTGGTTTTTTTTTTGTTTTGTTTTGTTTTTTGACAGACAGAGATCACAAGTAGGCAGAGAAGCAGGCAGAGAGAGAGAGAGAGAGAAGGAAGCAGGCTCCCTGCTGAGCAGAGAGCCCGATGCAGGGCTGGATCCCAGGACCCTGAGATCATGACCTGAGCCAAAGGCAGAGGCTTAACCCACTGAACCACCCAGGCGCCCCCAGGAGGTGGTTTTTTATTGGAAAGTGCCCCCCTCCCTGGAATCCCTCACCTTGTTTCATAAAATATCCATTAAATATCCATTAAATATCATTTAAATATGATAAAACTAACCTATTACCAATTAATTTAACATTTTTGAGAAAAACAATTGTTTTCCCAAGCCAAAAACAAAACAAAACAAAACTTTTTTCTTACATTTTTGCAAATCTTTAATGTTTGGCTTATCAGAACCTAGGTCAGATGTCCTATCAGCCTCCGCATTCGATCTGTCATGATTCGTTTTTGTTTAAAGGATATAAAGAAAATTCAGCCTCACACAGAAGTGTACTTGGGAAATGGAGGAGTAGTTTAATAGCCTTTTTGGATAATTATGGCCATTCAAATTTGATACAAGTCAAAACTGCACAACTGGCCATTTCATTTTTTTTTAAGATTTTATTTACTTATATATTTGACAGAGAGTGTGTGTGAGCACAAGCAGGGGGAGAGCAGGCAGAGGGAGAGGGAGAGGCAGGCTCCTTGCTGAGCAGGGAGACCAAGGTGGGACTCGATCCCAGGACCCTGAGATCATGACCTGAGCGGAAGGCAGACACTTAACGGACTGAGCCACCCGGGCATCCCTAAGTGGCCGTTTCTTAAAGGAAAGCCGCAGTGTGGAAACTGAAACCTTATCAGTCAAGTGTTCTTACTCTGTTATGTGAAAATTCATTGGTCTTTTTACACTCAGAATGGAACTCTGACCACAGATGACGTGATGTCACACATAGCCATCTGGAAAATAACGATCCCCTGACTTAGGCAAAGTTTCCAACCGGTGACGTGTGTCATCATATAATTTCAAAAGTCAGCTGTGTTGAAGTCACCACCAAGCTCACGTGCAAACCAGAGCAGCGATCAAGCTCACAGGGAAGCAAGTCTCCAAAATCCTGGTCCTCATTTGAAAGTTCCAGCCTCATCCGTGGCAACAACTATCATGAGTTATTTCAAGGGACGGGTTCGCTCTACCTGCACACACACTAAATAACCACAGCCTGCCTGGCATGTGATCTTCGGCTAGTTCGGGTGGTGGGTCAGTCCTGTCGCCGTTGCTGGCGCCGGCTGTGACCCTGTGGGATTGTGTCACAGAGCTCTACGCGCACCTCTGGGTTCGGCGCACAGATTAAAAAGACACAGACTCGGGGAACAGGATTTCATCAAATAAATCACATTTACAGGCTTTTCGGGGACATTCTTAAATAATGTCAGCTCTTTTCCTACAGGTGTGGGGTGAACAACAGGTGACTGTACTATTTGGTGCCACAGCCTCGATTTACCTCCCCTGCCTTTGTGTCATTAATGTCGGATATATGATGTAAAGGGGAGGAAGTCCCAGTGTTATTATGAAAGTAACTGTGATATGCAGACCCCCCCAAAAAGGGGTTAGGGACCCTCCCAGGGGCCCACAGGGCACACTGAACACTGCCATGTCGCATTCTTGAGAGAGCTCTCACGCGGGAAGGTGTGTGTGTGTGACCCCGTTTACAGGCAACTCTAGCACAGACAAAAGTGGTGTGTGCTGGAAAATATCACACCAGTGTTGCCTCGGTGGTGGGTGGGCTGAGGGACTGTGAGAGGCCTTTCTAAGACACTGATAACATTCTCCGACCTTCTTGGAAATGCATACAAAATCAAGACAGATTAAGGCAAGCAAGGGTCCTCCACTGGTGAAGCTTAGGGCTGGAGAATTCTTTGCTGTGGGGCCCGTCCTGTGCGATGTTGGGTGCTGAACCCACTAGATGCCACTGGCCTGCTCCCCCGTTATGACCACTGAAAACACCCACAGACATTGCCCGAAAGTCCCTTTGGGGACACAATGACCCCAGCTGAGAGCCTCGGGATCAAGGGGAAGGATAGGCAGCTGTGCAGGAAAGCAAATAAAGCAAAATGCTAGCGGAATAAAGTAGAAGGTGGGCGTGCAGGTGTTCCCTGTAAAATCCTTCCAACCTGACTGTGTGTGTGAAACTTGTCCCATTAAAATCTGGGGCGAACATGCATCGTTCTGTCGGATACCCGAAACAAGTGTAACATTACATCAATCATACCTCGATTTAAAAATAAATAAGATGTTTAAAATGCCACTGGGCTGGAACCATCTTTTTTGCCCTTCATGGCATATTAAAATTTAGACATTTCATTGTGTGTAGTTGGAGGTATTAACGTTGGCTGTGATTTTTAAAATTCCAAAATTTAAAAATTTTTAAATTCCAAAATTCCAAAATTTTAAAATTCCACTGTGGAACAATTCTACCAGTTTATCCCTTCTACACGAGCTCAAGAGACAACCGTGTTGTCTCCAGGCTCC
>RCUC01165435.1:0-47470 GCA_003697995.1 Taxidea taxus jeffersonii
GCTGTATTGGCTTCCCACTACCTTTCTCCACCTGTGAACCCCAAGGAAGGTAACCATTAGCTTGACTCTGTGCTAAAATTGTACTTCTTCCTACACGTCAATGAACAAAAATGGCAACTCCTGCCTTTGCAAATGGAAATTTGGCTATGCCACGGCCCATCAAGAGCCCAGCCTCACCCCTCCTTGCCACTGAGATCAGGTTATTTGTGACCACTTTAGAAAAATAAGCAGTTCAAGAGTTTCCATGCCTGGTCATCACATACTGATTTTTTTGCATCCTCTTTCAAAGGATTCTTGCTTAAACATTTAAATAAATGGCCCTCTCTTTTTGCCCTTCAGCCTCCAAGCCCTGTTAGCATCCTGAAAGTAGCAGAAGCCAGGGCAGACGTCCATTGGCTACAAAATTTCCCAGATTCTTTGGCGGGTCTTCAAGTAATCATTTCAACCAAAGTTCCCAAGCCTTTAATAGCCACAGTGACTTTCCAGTCAAGGGGAACCATAATGGTAGCCAAAGACTCCGACTGGAGGTTGATGGGATTTTCAGATGAGCATCACAATCT
Organism: Taxidea taxus jeffersonii; assembly: GCA_003697995.1. Lineage (NCBI taxonomy): Eukaryota > Metazoa > Chordata > Mammalia > Carnivora > Mustelidae > Taxidea > Taxidea taxus. The sequence goes on from RCUC01165435.1 coordinate 561, forward strand.
TCATCCTTCATCAAACGGTCTTTCCCTTCCCTTCGCATCAAGGGACCCCCAGGGGTACCACGGAACATAGTCTGGAAACCATTTTTGTGCCCTCAAACACCTCTCTCCCCAAGTCCCCAACACACACTAGGTCAGACAATTTGAGATCAGAAAAAAAAGTAAAAACACTTTTTCCACACAATTCATTGCTTTTGAAAATTCAAACTAGCTTTGAGTGTTGTGTTTTAAGATTACCGATTCTCCTCTCCTGATGAAGACCTGTAGTGTTTTCCTCAGAACATTCACAGTCCTCTACCTTCTGGAGAAAGTATGCACATCGGATAAGCTTTGGTGTTCACCTTTCTGTCCACATCAGCCATTGGAACTAAACACGAAGGCGCTTGGTTTTGTGTTCATATTTCTTTACCCAGGGGGTAGCTGACCAACGGGTTGTTTACTCTCAAAATGCTGTGAAGCCTCTAATCATTTTTTTTTTCTTCTGGGTGCCCTCAGTTTAAATTGGTGACTTCGTAGAATCAGTAACATTATGGAAACAAGAAAATGTCCTGACATCCAAATCAATGCCACTCTCTGAAATTCTTTAGAGTTCAGTATTTTTTAAGGAAAAAAAATTAACGCTCAGCTTTTTGATAGGTTTTTCCAAAGGAGACCACGTGCACGGTAATACTGAAAATAAGTCGGGGAGACACCTGCCTGTCGGCTTCTATCAGCTTACTCGTCCGTGGGGACCCCGGTTTAGCATTGCTCTTTGAGTGTATCTTTTCTCCCAGCCCCAAACCTAATTTCACATCACTGTTCACCCATAAAGTCCAGAGTCTACAGACAGTCTCCTAAGGCAGGGACCTGACTTGCTTTGTGGACATTGCTGGTAGATTCCGGTACAAAAATGAATGTTTGTGGTGACCAAATGATACTAATTGCTCATTTCCACCCCAAAAGCGTACTATTACTTCAGAGGAACAGATACACAACCTGGCAGATGGAACTTTTCTTATAAGGTCTTATAATCTAAATGAGGGTTTTGCTGAAAGTTCTCTTAGCTATCCCTGACATTTTCAAGATTTGGGAACAATGGAATCGAGGTAGTCAAACCAAGGCAAAATTGTTGAGTCTGAGCTTTGATATATGAAAATGGTTGGGTCCACTCTTTTCCACAGGAGCGTTCAGTTGCCCTGGGGCACGTGGGCCTGGTGTAGGAATAACAAGCAAATGCAATCAAGGGAACCCAGAAAGACCCGGTGGCTTGGTCAAAGCCACAAACTCTGGGACTAGTTAGGAAGTTCTGTTTCCTACATTAAGATGGGAGTAAGTGCCTAAACATTCCCGAACGTTCCCTGAAATCCATCTCCAAGTCAGAAGACCATTAGCCTCATTCCTCGAAAGAGCCCCTGAATCCCAGAAATGCAGAAGTGGACCCAGGAGAAAATGTGCACGTATCCCGAAGAAGGGCCAAAAGAGGAATTTTTCCATACCGACAACTCGAAGACAGAAACACAGTGCAAATCTCCCCAAATCTCACTGCAAACTCCCGAGGACGAGGACGAGGAGTGAGAACAATCGTCATCGTTCAAATAACAATATGAATGATGTCAAGATCCTGACAGTCCCGTGGGAACTAGGTTGGATATTTTTGAATTCTATGAACACATGTTTGTGTTAGAGGGGATATTTTTCTTAAGGAAAAAAAAAAAAGTCCCTACCACAAAGTCCTTGACCTTGCTTTGTGTCCTATTAAGGGCCCAGCCCCCTTCACCTCAGAGAGCACAAAGAGGCTTTTAGAGATTTTGCTTAAAAAAGTAGTTTGGGTCAAGAGCCCAAAAGATAAACCCCAACATTCAGTGTTAATTCCTAATGACCCCATTAGAAAACCCACAGTGGTAAAATTATATTTGCATAGCTGTCAACAGTGACTCTCTAAGCTTCGGCAAAAGGACTCATCTTTGCAAACACCAGGAATGGGTAGTGAGGGATGCATTTGGTGGCAAGGTGCTTTCCCCAGAAAGATAATTTCATTTTGAAGGCTCTGGAATTCAGGTTTTGTTTCCCTAGGCGAAGAGAAAACATTCTTTCAGGTAAATTGCCAGATCGGATACTTAACTCTGCTCCCCAGGAGGTTCCGAGGGTCCTTCTAAGTATAATGCATGTTTGCCTGGTGATGCAGCAGGAAGAAAACTCGTTTCTGAACAATAAAGACACGACAGGACCAAGTCAGATGTGTTGGGCTATTCTGGGAGAAGGAAGCGGACCTGGGCAGCTTAGGCGGCAGACGGATCTTTGTATGGCACTCTTATAGCAAAGTGGGGACAAGTGCTGACAGAAGGTGAAGCAAATCATAGTTGTTCTGGTCCCATAGGGAAGGCAAAGCTTTCACTAGAGACGGGGCAGCCCAGAAACTCAATCAGGGTTGACAACCCAAAATCATCCTGTCAGGAAGGAGGCATTTTGCCTAAGCACCTTAGGATAGAAATTTAGCGAAGATTAGGACAATACTCAAGGGGACAATACTAAGTCTTCTGAGTGAGAGCCCAGAGCTCTGAGACTGCCTGGGAACAAATTTTTTGACCCCAAACTTTGTCTTACTTTCTTCAAAGATGGCCAAAGAGCCCAGGTGGATGAATTAGAAGATTTTAAGAATTCTACCTGCCTTCTACTTCTGAGGGCCCCATGACCTCCCAAATTCTTATAACCTAATGCAGTTTGGAGAAAAGGAAAACCAAAGGACCGGTGTCTGGGTTCATGATTCTCCCTGCACAAGCATCACACCACAGAGAGAAATAAAATGCAAAGCGCAGGGACAACAAGAATGGCATTGGTGTCTAGGAGAAGCCTGCCTTTTATTTCCAAGTTGAAGTAAGTTATGTCGTTGATCATATAGAAGTGGAAAAAGTAGGAACTCGATCTCATCTGAGGAAAACTGTCCCACTGGCTTCCCGGGCAAGGAATACTTACCTGAGAGAAAATGAAGAGTCTCTCCCCCTTCCCGAATTCATTTCCTATGTCCATTGTCCTAATCTACGTCCTAATAGCAGCTGAGCTCAATACTCACTAAGCGGAAAAAAGTCTGTAGACAGAGTTCATCAGAGCTTTGTGGTTGATGGTCCAGGACAGGGGCTGGCAAAATATACCCTGTTGGCCAAATCCAGCTGATAGCCTGATTCTGTAAATCAAGCCTAACTGGGACACACAGCCATGCTCATTCCTTTGTGCATTGTTTACGGACGCCTCCACTCTCTACAACAGAGGACCCGAGTCATGGTAATGGGCTGACGGGACACAAAGCCAAAGATATTTACTACCTGGCCCTTTACAGGGAAAGTTTGCCAGTCTTGGTCTAGAATGTCACAGTCCACATTCTACAGAGAAAGGTTATTGACCCTACTGGGTCTATAAACTGGACTTCACTCCCCTTCCCTCAACAAAAAAATGTTTGCAAAACTATGTGTTCCGTGTACCCTGTGCATTTTCCTAGGGAAAAGGTCCTAGCTTTCAACAGATTCCTAAAGAAATCCAGAGTACCCCAATTAAAGCCAAAGAAAACCAAAGAGTATCTTTAGCTGCCAGCATATTTAACAGTGCTAAAACACACACACACACACACACACACACACACACACACACATATACCCCTAGGCAAGAGGAACACAGACCTTCTACAATAAAATATATATTTTTCTTTTTTTTCCTATTCTAATAGGGTTTGTTTGGTAGTGTCTTTGCCCTAGATTTTACTCTGGCGACTTTCCATCTAAATAAGTAAAAGATCAGGGGTCCAAAAAAACCACACCTTCTACTTGCTAATTCAATAAAAACAGAAGATTGCTTTAAGCCAATGAATCACCCTCTGAGCCCTAGACAGACATTAAGAAGACAAAATCCCTGGCACAATAGAGGTTTAATTCATTTTACTCGATCTGACCACCAACTCCAGTGAATTCTATGACTGTATGAATCTTCCCTTCGAGGTTGGAGGCAGTCACGTGGCCAAAAAAAGAGCCTTGGGGCTGGAAGTCAGGGACTAAGCATCTAGTTCACTTTTGGGGTGAAGATAAAGCATTTCGTTAGAAAGCTTTGGAAGAAAGAGTTTCTCTCAGCAGAGCTGATGAAAGCTGTGGGTCAACGGAGGCATTTTTAGTGTTAAAAACTATGAAAACATTAGCCCCCCCTCTGTCTCCTTTGTCATCACTTTCCAAAGAGACTAAAACAAGTGCACTTGGAGAAACCAGGAGCCCCTTTAGTCTCAGCATTGGCTTCCTCGAATGCTGAGTCTAATGAATATCTCATGTCCCCGACTAGGACATCTGATGTGGCAGGAGTGATCAACAACAGAGGAAGGTGGGACCACGATTAAAAAGCTAGCCAACCAGAGGCAAGCAAAAACAAAAACAATAATAAGGATACACAACGAGCAGAGTCAGGGACCTGCGTGTATATACAAGAGACTTCCAACTTACATCAACTTAAATATGGCTGGTGCATCTCCATCTTTATTGTAAAATTAGTTTAGAACTTCTAACAGTTCTCAAAAAAAAACAAACTCACATTCTAGAATTTAGACTCATAAAACTATCAAGTCATTCTACCTTAGCACAGAAGTTTCAAATCAGTATTCTGGGAATGTGCCCTCTCTGACAGTGGCAAAGATGTCCCCATTAATGAGGACACGGAAAGAAGTCGAGGCTCTTGTTCCTCTCTGCCAATGTTCTAGAGAAATGTAGGTCAATTCTTTCTTTTGGAGGTACTAGACCAGTGTCCTCAACCGGGCTGTGCATCAGAATCACAAAGAAAGTGTGAAAAAGACCAATTCTCAGGCCCCACCCTGGACCATCAAACCCCAACCTTGGCATTGCATATGTCCACCAGCTCCCAGTGATACGAGTGTGCGTGAGGCTGAGAACCACTGATAATGAGGCCCTGGGCCTGCACACCGGAGAGGTGCACACAGGTGAACACACTCGGTTAAGACTATTTCTAAGCAGAAACTGCACTGAACAGCAGGTGAGAGCTACCTGAGCCAGAGCAGAAATGTGTTTTCCTTCATGCATTTCACCAAAAACTGTCATGGAATGACCTCCAATTTTTTTTTCTACTACTTGATTTTTTTTTTCCATAAGATGGATGAAGGAAGGAATACAATTATGTTTTGTTTTGTTTCATTTCTCCTGATCTCAAAGAGAGAAATGGCTAGATTTAGGAAGGAATACAATTATGTTTTGTTTTGTTTCATTTCTCCTGATCTCAAAGAGAGAAATGGCTAGATTTAGGAAGGTGGGTGGGAAAGTGAATGGCCTTAATTAGGAGGATAACACACCTTTCTGGCTAGAAAAAGATGAGGACAGAGATAGCTTTCAAGAAGATGAAACTACGTTAGATCAGACAGGTATGTCTTGGAACTGGATACAAAGAAGAATATGGAAGTGCCATACTTACTCGAGGCAACAGCTATGAGCCAGACAGAAGTCAAGTAAAGGAGAAAATGCAGACACAGAAAAATAAGTAACAGCACTTCAAAATCTAGAAGGGGAAGAAGGAAGGATTTTACAGAGTAATAATCCCCATATCTGTCAACAGAGTGAGATCTCTTCTTCCTTTTTAATGAGAATTCTCCATCCTTGTCCTCCAAGAATAGCCTTTTACCAACCCAATGTCCAAAAGCAATGTTTCCTGGTTATTATCCTCATATTTTTATTTTCCCTATGATTATCCCTGTATTTCCCTGTATCACCTCAGTCCCTTTTCCTCAAGGAACCTAGAGAACCTGGGGGTCTATGTAGCCACAAGAAGGGGCTTTCATTGCATTGTCCACCTACCGGGGACCCACAAGGGCACCAGCCAAAAGGCTCCTCCCACAGAATGACCTACTGTGTGCTGCTGGAGAAGAATGTGGCCTTACCTCAAGCTGTGGAAATCTGGCAGTCCATTCCAAGGAACGAATTCAACCCTCCCCATGAACTCCTCACCTCCTCAAAGAACTTTCACTGTCTTCTACTGTAGCCCTCCCATTAGTAGTAAGGGAGTTCTTTATTGAACAAGAAAAAAAAAAAAAGAAGAAGAAAAAGGGTTTGTGAAAGATGACCACGGAGTCAATCCCTGGGGCGTATACATCATAAGGAGGGGCAGAAGCAGAAGAAGGCACCGATTCTCTGTGTGGTTTGACACGACAGCTCCTCGCAGAATGGACACACGTCCTCCTTACTAAATAGAGATGTTCACAGAAGCCACTTGGCAGAGCTTAAGACCTATCAGATACACACACACACACACACACACACACACACACACACACACACACACAGAAGGAGAGATAGGTGATAGAAAACCACATCACGAATCCCATTCCATCAATACCACAAATGCCAAGAGAACCCAATCCGTGACTCTGAGATGTGATCAAAGTGATTTTATGTTTTCCAAAGTTAGGAAAAGGGTATGACCAGGCTACCTCACCACTTCACCTGAAATACTGTGGTTATGGCCCAGGAGTTGAGCAGAAATCCAAGGACGTGGCAAGCAGTCACAACAGCTGGGACAGGTAGGTTACAAGAACTTCTTGTTGATATTGTTATAATATTCTTAAAGATGCCTATTAAATAATTTCTTCTGGACCACGGACACGACTGAACTTATAAAATAAAAGCCCTATAAATATCGCCAGCCCAACTTTGCCTTTTGCATCCCCCTCCTTGCATAAAATGGAATCTTTGCAACCAAGCATTGAAACATAAATATTAAAATAACAAGTGGAACAAACTACAGATCTACTTATAATTTCATCACTATGGTAGCACCTTGTGACCAGGGCCAATGCATTCGTTTTGTAAAGAACAAGAGAAGTCGGAGAAGCTTAAGGACTCATATGACACCTCATTAAATATTTAATCACCTTTTTAAGTCCTAAGCCCTTGTCATATTTCATCCATCTAGACAGTCCATTCTATGCTAGAGATTCCAAGGCCCCCTTGGGAGGGGGGAAAAATAAAAAGAAAGAAAATGGGGAGAGAAAAAAAAAAAAAAAACCTTCTGAGAGGCAGGATTAAATTATCTCAAAGATGAGTTTCTATTGGTGTTTTAGTGAACCTGCTTCGTCCCGTAAACCCACCAAACCACAGGAGGGCCGACCGAGCGAGTCCGTGGTACTTTAGTCTCCAAGAATCAGTTTTACAAAAGATGCCACGTCTGTTGCTTTGGATTCGTGTAGGGTGAAAAACGGATGTTGCTGGGAAAGAAAAGAAGAACACATGGTATTAATATTCGCCGCTGACCAGACAGGAGATGCGCACAACTTCACAGATGTGATTGGTAAGCAGATTCAAATGACCCCTCTCGGGCTTAAAATGGACGCTTGCTACGCCTTCCCATATCAAGTACACGTCTAGTGATGTGGACCCTTTAAAGATACCCTTTATCTTTTATTGTACCCCTCCCAGGCTGCTATCTGCTTCTGCTACAGAGAATCTACTGTTTTACAAGATAAATCTATAATTAGGCTACAAAAATCCCACCTATGCTAAAACCAAGAATTTGGGCAATGACAGCCCAAACTCGGATCCCTGTCCCCTACTAAGTAATCTTAGACTGATATAATAAAATAATGAAATGTCATAGACCCATGTACATGGATTTCTCAGGAAATGGAAGGTAGAATGAGAATCCCATTCCGTAGCCCAGCAAATGGGCAAGGCATTGCTCTCACTTGATGCCGGTGAGCCGGTTTGGACTTAACACTGCCCAAGCCACATGGACAGCCACGACTTATGTCTCTCTTGATGAAGGGCTGATCCATCTGGAAAAGAATGTCCACTGCCAAACTCTAGGTAAGGGCAGAGAAATTCAACTTGGAGATTAAAGATTGAGAAACAAAAAAAAAAAAAGGAAAAGAAAAGAAAAAGAAAGAAATGGTCTCTATTCACACAGATCAGATTAAGCAAACTTTACAAAAACACCAGGGCTAGCAGTCATAGGCATAGTGGGTCCAAGAGACCACACATTGCAAAACAGTGCTGAAGAGAACGAAACATTCTTCTCTGCACCAGTACAACCCTCCCCGAAAGGCTCAATTTTGTCACAGTAAATTCCCGGCTGTCACCCTGGAACCTCACACCTCTAATTAAAAGGATCTACATCAGTTCACGTACCACAGCGCTCACAGTGGAAACAGAATCAAACCCGCAAACCAAAAAGGGCGATTCCTTCCGACAGAGCCCAGTGCCGTGTAGCCCCCTCCGGCCAGTCACGGCCACCTCCCTCGCTGTCTGGTGGCATTATTTTCAGCGACGAGGCTGAGCAGCTAAATGGGAAAGTTTTTGCCTGCAGACACGTAGATGACTCACTCCGTCTCCCTCTGCCGTTGGGGATGTTAGTTTATAACCTCCGTGTTGCCTAGCTGAAGGTTTTCTAATTATATTTGTTTTAAACCTGACAGCACAGGGCGACATGAGTCAGCTCTGTGGGGAACTGGATGCCCACCCAGTTCCATGCCCACCATGGAAGTTTTAGGAAATAATGCAAATGGGAAAGGAACAAAGGAGTAAAACCCAAATGTAGGTAGGTTAAGTATCGTGACTCAAAAAAAAAGGTAAAGAGGCTTTCTGCTCTTGCCCATCTGGAAGATACAGGTTGGGGGCTGGCTCACAGCCTCACGCCCACCGTATTCGTGGAAGATGCCAGAACCTTCGCCCTGAGCTCCTTGTACAAGTAAAGAGCAGTGTTACTTCTAATTACTAACCACTTACTCAGCACACTTACCAAGGGCTTGACCACCATGCTCATTAGCTTTCCCACATCCTCTTGACATTTGGTGATCTTTTCATATACTTAAAATTTTTACTATCTAAACAGGATATGTCAAAGCTCAGATCGTCTGGGTGACTACTTTCGATGCCTCCAGCCCCATCTCCTCCCTGGTTCTGCTCTGCTGTTAGCTCAGTGCATGGAGCTATCGTCTATGAATGAATCAAATAACCTGACCTAAAGTCTTTAAGAAAAAATATGCAGGCATCTTTTACTTTCTTCTCGGGGCAATGGCTGTGAGAAGCAGTGGGCTGGGGGAGGGAGGAGAGAGCAGGCAGGCATGTCAAAATGGAAAGTGTGACTCGCTTTCTTCTGCGGGTTTGAGGCCGTAAAAGGTTGGGAGGGAACCCAGTCCCCTCTATAAGCAATGGCCTAAGAATAGCAAGGCCAGCAACCGGGAGGCGAGCAAATGAGGCCCCGTGGATTCATCCCTAGGCTGATTTCTCAGAAAAGGAACCAGGTACAGGAAGGGAGGACACTACCAACGGTTGTGCCTGGAGAAAACACGGAGATCCAAGAACACACTACCAGCAACATCAGGGCAAGCCACAAGCACTAGTGGTCGCCGTATCTTCTATACAACCTGTCACCCGTTTAGACTATGATATTCTAGGGGTACAGTCATCCTCGCTTAAACGCTGTGAGTCAATCTAGAGCTTCCCAGATATTTGAAGAACACAGTCACCTCCCCGGACAATCACTTGCCACACCTGATTATCATTTCTGGTGGTTATCATCTGGGACAGGGGTCCACAATCAACGGTCCGGGGGCCAAGTGTAGCCCACTCCCTATATGTGAAATAAAGGTTTTCAAAAACCATCCATTTATGTGTTGAATATAGCTGCTCTCTCTCTCTCTCTCTCTCTCTCTCTCACACACACACACACACACACACACACAAAACAGAGTCAAATAGCAGCCCACAAAGCCTAAAATATTTACTAACCCTTTACAGAAAAAGTTGGCTGGTCCCCACTCTAGAGGAAGACATCCTACTGAGTCATGTCCCCCAGTGGGAGTCTGAGAGAACAAGCAAATGAGATGATGTGAAATCACATACACCCCTCAGTCCGAGACGGGGGAGAGGGGAAGCAGTTGAGATTTCTATAAGAGGTACATGTCTGGGTTGGAGCCTTAATTATCCCGCCCTTCACCTGGAAAAAGGATTTCCCCCCCTGCTTCACCAACTCCTACCATTTAAACAATAGTCTCCCAGCATGTGTTTTCCCAATGCTTAAGTCAAAGCATCTGGACTCAGATTTTCCACTTAAAAACCTCAATTTCACAGGAAAGCAGAGAGGAGTTATAGCCTTAGAAGGCAAGTCCATTTCCAGTACTACACAGACTAGTGTGGTAAAAAGGAGTGGGGGACGGGGGAGGGAAGTGCACATGACTTTGTAACGTTAATCTGCTGACCATGAAAGACCACAGCCTTAGAACATACTGGAAAGTGGAATTCAACATCAGCTGCTCGTGTACACGAAGCGGGAACTCAGCATTTTTTTCCCTCAAGAGTGTTCCATTGAAACCTCTGATAAGAGGTCACTTGGAAGGGGAAAAAAAAATGTTCTGCATTTTAAATAGCCCTAAGTATATAAAAAATGCTCTTTTATCTGAAAATAGGGACAAACAAGGCAAGTCTACTATAGGAGTACAGGCTTCCTGAGATACCCCAGAAATCACTCCATGTCTATTGCACTTTACGTGAAATTAATTTTGAAATGCTCTCCGGGTTGCATAAGCATACCCAGAAAGGGTAGCCGGGACTAAAAAGTCCCCTGATTGGCTATTAAAAATATAATCAGGGAGGGGAAAAAATATATACATATATATATATACACACACACATTGGGCAAGAAATGTTCAACCCAAACATGTGATACGCTGTGATTTTCTCAAACATTACTCATTTTCTTTTCTCACTCAACTGTGGGTCTTGGTCAAACACAGCCAACAGAATGCTGAATCCCAGGAAATGCCTTTTTAGGGGAGACAACGGGGAGCCCAAGGAGACCACCTTGTCTATTCTAAAACTCTCTCCAATGTTCCTTTACTGTCCCCCCATTGGATAATGGTTGAGACTTAAATCAAAGCTTCACCAACAGAACCAAAAATCCACGTGACTGGCGGTGACTATCATTTATTGTATGAATCGGCTTTCTGTAACTCTCCCTGGCTTGAAATCTCCAGGCTGTACTCTTTCCTTTCTTTTTCTCCAGCTTTATTGAAACATAATTGACATATAACACTGTGTAAGTTCAGGCATATATGATTATTTGATAAACTTCTAGATTATAAAATAATTATCACAATAAGGTTAGCTAACATCCTTCACCTCACACACTTACCATTCTTCCTTGGTAATAAGAACCCTTAAGATCTACTCTCCTAGCAACTTTCAAGTATGCGATATATTATTAACTATAGGCCATGCTATATACGCATTCTATCCATGTTGTCGCCAAAGGCAGGCTTTCTTTCTTCTTTATGGCTGAATAATATTCCATTGTGTGTGTAGGTGTGTACCACAGTTTCCTTATCCCTTCATGCCCTGATGGGCACTTCCATTGTTTCTACGTCTTGGCTATTATAAATAATGCTACCATGAACATGCAAGCCAGATGCCCCCTTACGATAGTGATTCCATCTCCTTTGATATAAACCCAGAAGTGGGATGGCTGGACAATAGATTCTATTTTTAATTTTTTTTGAGGAACCCCACCATACTGTTTTCCATATTGCCTGTGCCCATCTGCATTCCCACCAACAATGCACAAGGGTTCTCTTTTCTCTACACTCATTCTCTATGCCAACGCTTGTTATCTCTTGTCTCTTTGATGGTGGCCATTCTGACAGGTGTGAGGTGATATCTCATTGTGGTTTTGATTTGCATTTCCCTGATGAGTAAATGAGGACGAGCACCTCTTCACGTACTTGTTGGCAAAAATCAAGGGGGATTACATCAAACTAAAAAGCATCTGCACGGCCAAAGAACTGATCAGTGAAATGAAATGCTAACCTACAGAATGGGGGTAAATATTTGCAAACCATAGATCTGATAAGAGGTTCATATCCAAAATATGTTTTTTAAATACTCATAATTCAATAACAAAACAAAAAAACATTTTAATGGGTAAAGTACCTCAAGAGACATTTTTCCAAAGAAGATATATAAATGGTCAGTTATATATTTGTAGGTAGTATATAACACACACTTCTCCCTTGTCAGAACCACCTCAGCACACCAACTGTTAAAAGAACCTATACTTCTAGCCCCTGCCCTCAGTCTTAAACACCGAGCACTGTTTGTCTGACGTGGGACAAAAGCAAGTATTTAATGCCTGCTGGATACCTGTGTTCCAGGAAGAAAGGTCAATATTTACTCTTCCCTCTACTTGAACAAAACTATTCTTTCTCCTGCTAAAATTAAAACCTTGATAATTGAAACAAATCTAAGGAATGGTGGTTAATGCAAATTAGTAAGTAGTCCAAATTTTATCATATTTCCCCCCAAAATGTGTTTCAACATGTACCTCGATAAAGTTTCCAAGTTTCGCCCCTGCCATCTATGCTAAAGAATCATTTGTAATTACCTTCCAGTCACGGTTACCACAATTTAAGAGAAGTTATTTTAAAACAACTTCCCTGAGGTCTTATTTTCACTCTTTTTTTTCCACAGATAGTACAAATGGTAAGCTGTGAAAGCAGATGTAATATAACTCAAACTAATAAGGCTTGGTCTTACTTTTTTCACTAACATGAAAACCAAAAGGGGAAAACAGTCTTTCCTCCCTAAAGACCCACGAAAAAGCACCTCATCCAGCAAATCTTGAACATTTTATCAGAAATATCTGATAAGCTACCTAGCACTTGTTTTCCTCATTGCTGAAATCCTTTAAAGCATGCTTTCCCTCATTTATATTAGTAATTAATGACTCTTTTGATATCTTGAGAACTTGAAAATGTAAATTTCATAGGCATCATTTAGTCTCTATGATGACAAGATTACCAACATGGAAAACGTTGCTAAGAAAGGTGACCTGCCCCCAGCCACACTAAAGGAGGATTTAGGACACACTCTTTTTTGCTGGAATTCACTTAGGATCACCAATGTCTCAATGAACCAGCTCTTCTAATATGGCTGTTTGATTATAATTTAGGTCTTCGTCACTTTACCTTTACTAGCTGTTGGTTTTGGACAGGCTTACACCGCTAACAATACGTACCATAAGTTCTGGATATGTTGGCCGTTCTTTGGAATTCTTCTTTAAGCTTAAAGAAAAAAAAATTAAACACATTAAAATCTAGGAACCATTTTCACGTGTATTTGCACAAGACGAGGATTTCAGACTCTGCAGAAGACTAAACAGAACCAGCTTTCACATGTATTCAGTACATGAATGTCCTATCCTGACTCCCCTCTTTGGTTACACTTGTGGGTTAAGCCGCTGCCTTCGGCTCGGGTCATGATCCCAGGGTCCTGGGATCGAGTCCCGCATGGGGCTCTCTGCTTGGCAGGGAGCCTGCTTCTCCCCTCCCCTCTCTGCCTGACTCTCTGCCTACTTGTGTAATCTCTGTCAAATAAATAAATAAAATCTTTAAAAAAAAAATTGTGTTTTAAATCACTCTAGGTCTATCTTCATAGGGAGAAAGGGGGTCTGTGTCGGTGTGTGTGTGTGTTTGTGTGTACTTTCCTTTTGATACCTTGCCAATGATACACAAACTAACTTTTCTGATCTACAGCCATCACATTCCAAAACACATACAGACTTTCCTTCAAAACACCTTTTCTCCCACCACTACTGGCAAAGAAACTGGCAGGGGTTTCTTATATTACGCGTTCTCTCTTCCCTATCTTCGATATCTGGTTCTCCCTGCTTCCGGTTCCCTTGAATGCATAATCTGCTTTTATAGATTCCTAACCAAACCCACCTGAGAGAGAAGCAACACCCCCCCCCATAAAATGTCTAAAGTAAGGCTCCTTGTTTACAACTTCCTGGCTAATGAACGAGACAGCACACTCGCAATGATTCCTCTTAGAAATTCTTTGTGGTCACGCCCGGCTGTCGAGTGGCTCCCATTCTGTATACGCGACTGTCTGTAGACACAAGTGTTTCAAGGACATTTGATACTAAAGGCAACAGTAACAAAACATCATCATCATCATCAGTAAGAAGAGACCAGCCCCTCGCCTCTATCTCAGCCCACCCCTGTATCCACCCATGGCCTTAAAATGGAAAGAAAGAAAATAAGTGGTTTATTGGGAGTTGGAACCCCAAATGGAGAGGAGGATGGTTCTGAAAACTGTGGTTGGCAGGGCGACCTAGAGACCCCTCTGCCCACTGGGCCGCTGAACCCCACATGGATGGAAGGAACGTAGCCTGGTGTGGAAGAAACCAAAATGTGACTGATCATTAGGGCTGCTGGGATTTGTGCCAATGGATTGTTTTGAGCAGATGAGACCTAGTATGTGTGACATGAGGTTGGCTCCACCATCATGGGCTAATAATAATGAGGAAGTGGGGAGGGAGGTCAAGGTACGAGCCATAAGAGAGTGAGGCGTTTTGAGAAAGTGTGGTATAAAACAAAACGAAATGAAGGGGGAAAAAAAGAGAGAGAGAGAAAGCTTTTGAACCAAAACAACTTAAAGCAGCCTACCAGTTTATTCCGGGAAATGTGGGTAGAAGCCAGGGAACCTGAGACAGGGTACAGGAGATGTGAGGAGAGAAGTTTTCAACCTGGAACTGAGGGCAGATCTAGGACCTAGTGACCTCAGTGACCAGACAACCTATGAGAGAAAGTTTCGTCTCAACTGAGGATAAAAATAAGAGCGAATTAGAAAGAGGAATTATCAACTGTCAAAGTCAGATTGATAATGGGAAGGTGGGCCTGAGTGAAATGAATGAGACCTTGGAAGTCCCATGCAGGACTCTGAGCGTATCTATGGCCTGACATTCTATAGGGCTTTATTGGGGGTGCTCGGCTGCAGGTGATCCTGCCCTCCGGGGGCATGTGGCAACGCCTAGAGGCATCTCGGGTTGTCCCTACACCTGGTGACGTCCGCCAGCTTCTCCACGGGGTTGGAGGGGAGGCTCGGGTTATGGCTAAACAGCCTAGAAGGTACAGCACCGCTGCCCACCACAAAGAACGACCCAGTCCCAAAAGTCATGAATGCTGACGTTGCAAACCCTGTGAGCCACATGGACCCACATGGACCTGTGGGCTGCTTTGCTGCCTCCACACCCTGCTTGGAAATGAAATTCACTGAGAAGCACCGGCGGCTGCTTCGTCTGTCATTTGCACACATTCTCAACACTGTCAGCTCTCTCTCCCTGAACCCCGGCAAGCAGATGGGAGAGCATCTAAGCAGTTTTCTTTCTAAGTTCAAGAGCTAGGTCACCTAGAAGGAAACAGACAAGAAGAAATGTGATCCCAGGAGCTCTGTGGACTTGCACACAGACCATAGTGAGGAAAACACACAGGCTAATGGACAAAAGCCCTGAGTTTTCGGCTAATGCTCAAAGCCAGTCAAAAACCAGAAAGCCTTCTCCAGGATCTGAACAATTTAACTTGCTGGAGGCAATCATGAGAAACACAGACGCCACCTGAAATCCACACGCACTAGTCACGTGATTGATTTCAGGTGTCTCTACCTAGACGGGCGCCTTAGGGAGTCCTCAGACCAGGACGGGGCGTGGCCTCTGCCAACATTCATTGTCCTTGAGGACCATGACGGACCCTGCCATCACTAGCTTCCACTGGTCAGCAACCGAACCGAGGGGACGACAGGAAAAGAGGCTTCTTGCTCAAATGTTAGAACACTGGCGCCTTTTACCAACCAGAGATCTTTGTGATGTTTGCTGATTTTTGAATTTCTATTTCATCAATAATGAAAGAAGACTCTCTGGTCTCATCAGGTTGAGGAATGTAGGCACTTCCTTTTTTGAAGGATAGATCATTTTAGGTCAGGAGAGCTTATCTTTTCACTTCTGGAACAGTTTAAGACAATTTCTCTGGAGTTCGTTTTTTTGGTTTTTGGTTTTGGGTTTTTTTGTGTTTTCTTTTTTTTTTTTCTTAGTCTGGATAAAGAAAATGTAGGGAAAGCACCCCAAGTTGATGCATCAGAAAATGTTTTGGATTCCCGAGACCTCGCGGATCGCTGGCTGATAGGCTTTCTTCACTTCCGGCCTCTGATGGGAAGGCTCAAAAATTTACCACAAGCACTACTGAGGCACACTCACGGAAAATACTTACACAGCAATCTGAGGCTGTTTATTGAACTACTATAACTGATAAGACCCATTCTCTCCATCTTTTAAATTGAGAACACTTCAAAACGTAGGCTAAGAATAGCAAAATACTCAGGCTGAGGTTGTGGGGGAGGGAAAAGCAAATTTTCCACGTTTGATAGGAAGTGCCTGAAATTCAGGATAAAATAACAACTGTGGCACTCAAAGCTACACCAGTTTCTTTTTGGATTGGAGTCAGACTTTTGCATTTTCAAGTGGCTTGTCCTTTTCAAGCGTGCAATTAGCCAAGGCTCTAATTCCTCTTCCAAATGCCACAACACATGCTCCTGACCGTAGCTGACACTAAAAAACGGCTTCACGCTGCCTTGAGAACTTCTAGCTTGGAGTCTGTGCTGACCAGAGGATTTCTGCCTATTTGAATTCCCCCTGATAGTTTCCAAGAAGGGCTATTTGGTGCATCCACAGGGAAAAAAAGAAAAAAATACACATTATGCCTCTCAAGGCCATACGTGTGTCATAAGCGAAATAAATATCCAGTGCCTCTGTTTACTCTTCTTCCTGAACAAGTCAAGAACCGTATTCGATTGCGCCTGTGTCATGCTAGCTCCTCTGAGTCGGTCTCAACGTCTGGGGCGGCCTCCAACACACTCCAAGATGCCAGCAGGCTGGTTAGCTGGGCACGGAGCCTCTCAAATAAGCCTGACGGAAAAGCAAAAAAGAAGCCGTGCTGTTTGGGCACTCCGTAGTTGGGTTTCCAGAACTTGGTTTCCAGAAACCAAGCCTGTGAACCTATAGGAAGACGTTCTAAACAGAAGTATAAGCCTGCCACAATGCCGTTTTTCCTTTTTTAGAACGGGAATTACCGACCCCCTGTCGGACTAGAGTGTAAGGCTTTTCTAGGAGACTTCTCAATTATGAATCCCAAAACAAGGCCTTCAAGGACAGCGTCACTTACTCTAGGAACCCTTTAAAACCCCTATGATAAGAAAACCATGTGTATGGGGGGAAAAAAAGAGGAGGAAACGTCATTCCATAGCCCTATTTCAAAATAAGTACAGAAAGGAAGGATTGGTAGAACATCACTGGTTTTTCCTTTAAGTCCATAAGGCATAAATGCCTCAACTTTCTTTCCTCTCCTACCCCCGGCCCCCATTCTCCCTCTCCCCTAATCCACCCCTGCCCCCAGGATGATGTCTCTCTGATGCTAGGACAAAAGAACACATCAGGGGCTCCCGGTGGCTCAGTCATTAAGCATCTGCCTTCCGCTCAGGTCATGATCCCAGGGTCCTGGGATGGAGCCCCACATTGGGCTCCCTGCTCCGCACGAAGCCTGCTTCTCCCTCTCCCTCTGCTGCTTCCCCTGCTTGTATGTGTATGTGTTCTCTTGCTGTGTTTCTCTTTGCCAAATAAATAAATAAAATCTTAAAAAAAAACAAAGAACACATCAGCTGGGGCTCCGGGTTCTAGAGGTAACTTTGGGTATAAGAGTGATAGCCTGCTAGTGCTTTCTACTGCCCCAACAGAACGGATTACTGTCAACTCACATGCAGTGATCAGAGAAGACCGACCGAAAGCCGGATGGACTCCCTGGATGAGGCCGTACAGTGTGAAGCAGCACAGGGTGGGGAGTGGTCATCAAATGCTTAGTTAGCACACCTCCCGGGAAAGGTCACAAGTGTTCTGACAGATGACCAAGGCTGAGGGTAATGCAACCTTTCTCTTCTAGGTCGACACTCAGCCCAAAGACAGAGGTAGGAGATAAAACCACCAGGATGCATCTGTCTCAAAATTTGGGATTCACCTTTCGCTTTCCAAATCTGTACTCCCCTTTCCCCACTTAACCACAAAAACAGGGGCTTTTAGAGAAGTCTTGAAGGATCAGAGTCTGATTATGCCATGGAAATACAAAAACACATGAAGATCCCTCCAAAAAGCATCCACTCATGAACAGGTATCTCAAATCCAGCTGTGTACATGGGAAAACGGAGGAACAACTATAAAAGAGACCCATTTCTTCATCAAGAAATAGAAGAGGGTGTTCTTAGGTAGTCATTTTTGCATCCTTTCCATCCGCTCAGCTCCAGATCAAATTTAAAACCATCAGTAATAAAACAAGCAAAATAACGACATTGCTCCTGGAAGCAGGTGTGTACCTATAAGCTAGTACAAAAATCCTTTTAAAAAATCAGCATTGTGTTTTTGAAGCCTCAGACAACATTTCCAACTCAGTGGACTTCAAAACAGAGTTCATACTGAGGGGGTATCAAAAATATATCTAGTGGTACTTTACAGGAGGCAAAAGCTATTATTGATCTGCTGTCTGAAATAGGAGAGCCTGTATTCTTAAAAAAAAAAAAAAAAATCCAAGGGAGGATCATTAAGAATGCTGATAAATCCAGGGGCACCTGGGTGGCTCAGTGGATTAAGCCTCTACCTTCGGCTCAGGTCATGATCCCAAGGTCCTGGGATCTAGCCCCCACATCAGGCTCTCTGCTCAGCAGGAAGCCT
This sequence comes from Taxidea taxus jeffersonii, assembly GCA_003697995.1. NCBI lineage: Eukaryota > Metazoa > Chordata > Mammalia > Carnivora > Mustelidae > Taxidea > Taxidea taxus. Next base: position 19,107 of record RCUC01165435.1, read on the forward strand.
GCTTCCTCCTCTCTCTCTGCCTGCCTCTCTGCCTACTTGTGATTGCTGTCTGTCAAGCAAATAAATAAAATCTTTAAAAAAAAAAAAAGAATGCTGATAAATCCAGAGTTAATGCTTCTCTTATTCTTTTCAATCGTCCCACCAACAAAAACAACTCGCTATTTTACACAATTGATACTCTGAAATGTCAGATTCTACAGGAAATACACTGAAAATTTGAATATTCTTTAACCACCCCCCCCACTGAGCCACCCAGGTGCCCCTTGAATAATTATTCTTGTAAAACTTCAAAGTTTAGGTGATTTGAGTTTTGCTTCTATTAGTGTGTGTGTGTCTATTTTTTTTTTGTAAACCCCCTAAGAATATGAGTAAAATGAAACAGAATTAACAGCAAGTAAGAGCTTCAGGAAAGCTAGAAAATATCTATGACTCAAAGGTTTTAAATTAATGAACCTCGGTAGCTGGGACAAAAATTGACAGCAGACGAGAGGGGAACAGGAAGGCCTTGGAGGTCACTGCAGGTGCTAGCAGTGTTCTGGAGAGCACAGCTGAGAGTTCAGGGACACAGGTGGCTCTGGACTATGTACGTGTATGGACGCTAAAATTAGAAAGCATTGTTTCTCAAGGTTTTCATTTTCTAAATATCCCTAAAAAGCTTAAATGCTCTGAATCTTTGGGGGAAATTCTAAGTAAGACGGAGAATATGCTGGTCAACAACAAAAAAATTGCACCATTTTTAAAAAACAAATTATAGGGGCGCCTGGGTGGCTCAGTGGGTTAAGCCTCTGCCTTCTGCTCAGGTCATGATCTCAGGGTCCTGGGATCGAGCCCTGCATCGGGCTCTCTGCTCGGCAGGGAGCCTGCTTCCTCCTCTCCCTCTGCCTGCCTCTCTGCCTACTTGTGATCTCTCTCTCTGTCAAATAAATAAATAAAATCTTTGAAAAAAAAAAAAAACACAAATTATACAAGAAAAACGGGTTTTGAAAAGGAAGCCCTTGATATCGGATCCACAGACCACAGGGCAAAATCAGGGGTTCTCACCCCAGCTGCATAGTAGAGCGATTTGAAAACATTTGAAAAATACTGATAATGGGGACCCTCCCCAAGGCCATGACGTCAGAGTTCTGAGGGTGTGGCCTAAGCGACAATGCATTTGGAGAGTTCTCTCGAGGTCTGCAAACAGACAGCCAGCGTGGACCACAGTGGCAGTAAACTAGCGATTCTCAACAGGCAGCTGCACTTTCTCAAGCTTTGCACACCAGCTCCTTCATACCCAGTTTCCCGAAGTACCCAGCCAGAATCCCGGGGAGAAGGGAACAGGCAGGAGAAAGGTTACCGGGAAGAGAGTTTGACGAGACTTCCCTAGATGAGATCTTCCCCTTTACCACTCCTCTTCACAACTACTGGTCTGAACTATCCAAGATGACTCACCCCTTTTCCTCTGTGACCTTTAAACACTTGAGGATAAGGAAAAAGAAAAGAAAAGGGGGGGTGGGTGGGAAAGCAAATACACAATAAAAACAAGTTTTTGAATCCAGAAGGCAAAATCATAAGCCCATCTCAGCCGGACCGGTGTCCTACCCCATCCAGCACATTTGTCCAAGGAAAGCAGAGGGGAGGACCCACCTCAGGAGCCCAGAAGGAGTGCCCCACCAGAGGTCCCCAACAACGCACTGTACTCCGGCCCACGGCTCCAGCCCCTCTCTCTCGCCATTTGGCCAAAAATTAAACAAAAACAACCAACAGTAGGCCGGCCTCATGCATCATCAGAGCGAAAATACCAGGGGTGACCCGGGGACCAGCGCTAACAGAACGTCCAAGAGGCCTTAGTTTCACAAACAACACACAGTCGCTTTGTCTCATCGTGTTTCCCAATAGAAGCTGCATTCAGAACACTTCTTCCAAAGAGCACGGAGGCCAAGAAATGATAACCCTGAGGACCTGTGCCGTCAGATGGCCTTCAGCGGTTTCCTCAGCAGGGGGCGGCCACGATGGCTCCCTCCCGGGGTGACAGCAGGGCCTGGCGCTGTCTGCTTCTGCTGGGCACCCACGTAAATGAGCGTCATTTTGTGCTTTCCTCTTGGTGTCGTCTTCCAGGAACACTTGCGAGGGTCCTTACTATCGGGTTACGCCAGGCAGTATGGCCACCGAGATGCCCTCTCCTACTTTCCTGGAGTCCCCTGGCAGTTTCCAGGAAAACAAAGTCTACGCTGTCAGCATGAGCCCTTCCATTTGTCTACTCCGACTTTCCTTGGATTCCCTCCTCGGACCCCCAGCCCTGTCCGCCGCACCCTCGCGGGCAAGTGTACCCACAGCTAACAAGGGTTGCGTAGGAGGCAGCCCACAAAACACTAGACCCTCCTACCCACGCCCCCGCCCTAACTGTTCTCTCCGGCTGCAATCAATGCCAAAACAGCTTATAGCTCTCATAAAGGAGTTTCTCGCTCCTGTGACCTGAAGCATGATCTTTTTTCTGCTTGGGGTATCTTTCCCTTCCTTACTTCCCTGATCGTTTGGAAAAATACCTCATAGGGTCTTCGGCACAGAATTTAGCTCCCCCCAGAAACTCCATCCTAATGCCCTTCCTCTGCATTCCCCAAATACCCCGTGCACAGCTCCATCCCCCGATCGCCATGTGCTACCAACACCAGGGACTGAAGAGACTCGCCTACTTGACTCTGAGTTCACTGAGGGCAGGGACTGGGATAAAGGCACCTTTGTCTCTCCGGCGTCGAGGGCACGCTCCATAAATGCTTTTGGAATGAATGCATGTGTAATGGATTGAGACCAACGGAGGAAGTTCATGAGAACCCCTCTTCTTCCTTCACGCTGGCTTTTGGCAGCGGAGGCTCTCTTACCACTGTGAGGTAAAGTCAACAAACTCTTCCGAGAATTTGTCCGCCGGGAGCTGTGGCGAGGGCTCCTCTACCACCTGTTTGAGCTGCTGGAAGGGGGTTCCCCAAGAGTCGTAGGGAAACCGAAGGATAGCCAACTCAATCTAGAGGGGAGAGAAGAACAGGGGGACAACCGCTGAGACAGAACCACTTTGGGGCCCCCGCGGGGCTCTGCTGCTCCAGGAGAATCCGAGGCAAACACAGAGGTGAGGTTCAAGGAAAATTGGGGGACAAATTAACAATATGTTCTCTACGTTTCCCCCATTCCTACTGCCAGGGATTTTTATCTTACTGGAGGCCGCCAATCAAGCCTATTTATAACTGGGTCCTCACCAAAAGCCACGTGACACTTAATAAAATTGTAAGGCAGCAGTAGGAAGCTTTGGGATATAAAGTAACCAGGTGTTCCCATGTTCAGTGTGAAAAGTTGGTCTCACCCTAAGATTTTTCCAGAGCTGTGTATCTGCTGCCATCTGCAGGCCACTCCCTGGAATGGGGGGGAAAAACCCAAAAAACCCAAAAAAACCCAGGGACCAAATGACTGATCTTTTTTTGGATCTGAGTAAGGCCACTTTGCCATTACAAGATCATCACATGTATTCTGGGCAGGGATGTGAAATAGCCCACGGGATTTAATCAGCTGCCATGCCTGGGAAGGAGCCAGGACCACAGTGGGTAATTCCAGACCTTGGTGACCCACTGAAAATGTAGGATCACCCAAGTTACAAAGGATAACTGTAGGATTGTGCCTGAGGAAATCATCTTGTTTGTTACTATGTCTTTTGGCTATATCTGACCTCAGCGGCCAGGATGTCTACCAGAATCATATTCTGGGAAACACAGCCTATGTGCTGGACCACAGCTCCATCAGGGTCCACACACATCTGCATTCCTGGAGTAGCTTCAACTTTATGCCTAGATGAGGATAACTGAGTTTTAAACTATAAGGTAAACTATCGGGAGCCATAGGCAGGATTCATTTTACAGATGAGGATAATAAGACGGTCCTTGCGACTGCATCAGTTTACTCGAGGGCCCACGCCCAGTTCGAGGGGGAATAAAGAGAAAGACTGGGTTTGCCCAATCCTAGCGCAGTCTTTCTACCACACCAACCTGCAGACAATGGTCACGAAAAACCTCCTGCCCGGTCCAACAGTAGAGGATACTCAGGACCCACCATTAGGGCGTTTGCCTTTTGTTCCCAAAACCCACCCGATTTCAGCTTCCTGCCCAGAAGCTCACAGTCCGGAATGATCATCACACGTTACCATTGTGATGCCTAGACTCCAAATGTCAGACTTCACACTGTATCCCTTCTGATTGAGCTCTGGGTTTATTCTTTCAGGCTGCAAAGGAGACAGAAAAAGACAAATGAGATGATGATCTTAGCTCGGTAAAGTCTCCGGGGGCGGGGGTGTCACCAGCTGCCAAGTGAGTTGTTTTAAGCCTCTTAACAGAAGCCTCCCAGGCCAAGAAGACTCACTCACTACAATAAATATCGACGCCTCCATGGGATTTTCCTCATTCTACAGGAGTCTTTTCTTAGAGACAAGAATGGATCAAAGTCCCTCATGACTCAAAACTAATTTTAAAAAAACTAATTTCAATTTTGCCTTCAGAAGAAAGAGGATACACAGCATAAAGCTCCTTTGCCAGTCTAGAATTTTCCTTGTTAAGAACACCAACAGTCCAGAACTCAGTAGTTAGAGTCTGTAAGAGTCACTGGGCTACTGTCTGAGATTTACTCAACACCAGTGGGAAGGTTCTCAATCCCAAATGCAAAACTATTTCAGAACAGAACACAGAAGCCCCTTAATGTTAAGGGGGGCCCCGAGGTCTCTGCCAATAGCAGCAAATCTTCCCAGCCATGAGCATCCCTCAGGATTAACCTAACTGACTTGTTTGGGTCATTTAAATTCTGTTCATTAGGGCACCTGGGTGGCTCAGTGGGTTAAGCCTCTGCCTTCGGCTCAGGTCATGATCTCAGGGTCCTGGGATTGAGCCCCCCATCAGGCTCTGTCCTCAGCGGGGAGCCTGCTTCCCCCTCTCTCTCTGCCTGCCTCCCTGCCTACTTGTGATTTCTCTCTGTCAAATAAATTTTTTTTTAATTTTTAAAATATAAATAAATAAATAGATTCTGTTCATTCTTCTGTCCCCAACAAGCAGGATTAACACTCCCCTGCGACACAGGGTGAAAAATTTGTGTGGGCTCTATCTATTACTTACATTTCTCTTTTTTTTTTTTTCAAGTAATAGACCTCTTTTACTCGAATTTAAAAAAAAAATAGTATGTTTGAAGCAAGTAACTAAGGATTTCAGACAGAAAAGACTTAAGAAAAAAAATAAGATGCAGGATATTTCTTGCACCGTAAGCACATTTCCATCCTCCCTCTGTGGCCATCCATTTCCTATTTCCTGGCGGGGTTTGCGGGCGGCTGTGTTCCCAGATGCCTCCCTCTGCTGCCATACTTACGGCCATGTACGGTTTACATCCTGCGTCAATAGTTTTGGCGACAGAGTCTACAAGGTAGCCACTGATTCCAAAATCGCACATCTTTACTTGGCCAAGAGCATTGATCAGCACGTTGGAAGGTTTGACGTCTGAAAAGCAAGAAGAACCAGGAGCCAGTGATCCCAGCCTGCTCTGAAGACTCCTGTGTCCACCACCAGGGGGCCTGACATCCCCACTTCCCGCTCACCTTCTCTTTCCTCTGGGGCCCTCCCTGATTCCCACTGACACCCATCTTACTGCTTCCAACTTGGTTTCCTATTTCATGGTTCGTCCTTCTCGTAGGATTGTGACTCCATCATTAAGGGCCGTCTCTTCTATTTATCATCTGCATTGGCCCCATACGAGTAGTAAAAACTTAAAACATTATTACTGAATCAAATGCCCCATTCCCTGGGCATAGACACGATGACACAAAATGAGTACATTCTAGAAATCCGCTGTACTACATGGACCTTATGATGAGTAATGTTGCCTTGCACACTTAAAATTTGCCATGACGGTAGTCTCATCTTAAGTGTTCTTAGGACAACAAAAAATATATATTTTTTAAGCCCAGCTCCTCATGACCTATTGCACAGTTTAAGGGTGGGAGTAAACAGATTGTGGAACAATAAGGCAGAATGCAGTCCCACCATCAATCAAATCTGATTGAGGCAACCCGTTTCAATGGACGCTTCTGCAAGAGGCGTGTGTCAGAGGTCACACAGCGGAACTCATCAGGAATTCAGAGACTCCAGACCACAAAGCATGCCCCCAAATAGAGAATCACTGTTATCTCTGGATAACGGACTTAGAGATTATAGTTAACTTTTTTCCCTCTTGAGGCTTTTCACAAAGGACGTGTAATCAGCAGAGAAAGTTATTCTAAAAACACTAAAAATGATCCTTTATAACGTTTTCTCTTAAACTGAATGGTGGACACACACATTATATTATTTTTATACTCTATGTATGTATTTTTAATGCAAATGAAATATTTCCAAATTTTGACATAAATATTGAAAAATTAAGTTTCATATGGGTGGGTAATCCACATGCTTCTTCCCACCTGGATTCTTTCCCACTTTCTTCTCTTCCTCATCTTCCTCCCTATTTTTCCAATTTCTAATAATAACAATTAATGCTAATAATAAGAGCAATAACAGTAATAACAGGCACTCCATGCGGGACATTCTACATCACTCTGAGGCTGACTCAGACAGCATGAGAATTACCAAATCTCACTACCGTACCAGCTCTCCATACTTTCCACTAACTCTCCTTCAGACTTGGTTGAGTGAGCAACTTCTAAGAAGTTTTCCTTGACTATAGTCACCCAGTGCTAATCATTTCCTTGCTTTAGAATCTACCTAGAGCTCTTCTTGGTAATTTCATCTCGGTAATGTGGTTGATTTTTTCCATGTGTTTGTCATACATAGGTCTTATTTCCCTAGCAACAATCCCTTTATGGAATTTTAATAAGAATGTGTTTTGTTGGGACACCTGGGTGGCTCAGTGGGTTAAAGCCTCTGCCTTCAGCTCAGGTCATGATCCCAGGGTCCTGGGATCAAGCCCTGCATCGGGCTCTCTGCTCGGTGGGGAGCCTGCTTCCTCCTCTCTCTCTGCCTGCCTCTCTGCCTACTTATGATCTCTGTCAAATAAATAAATAAAATCTTTAAAAAAAAAGAATGTGTTTTGTTTTTATATACCTCTCAAGGCACTATTACAGTGATGTATAAGTGGTGGAAAAATGATCACAAGTAAGAAATGGATGGAGGGATGAATGGATGGATGGAGGGATGGATGTTAATATGGAAGAATGGATATATGAATGGATGGATGGATGGATGGATGGACGTTAACATGGAAGAATAGATATATGGATGGGTGGGTGGATGGATGGATGGATGGATGGATGGATGGATGGATGGACTTTAACATGGTAGAATGGATATATGGATGGGTGGATGGATGGAAGAATGGATGGATGGATGGATGGATGGATGGATGGATGTTAACATAGAAGAATGGATATATGGATGGATGGATGGATGGATGGGTGGATGGATGGATGGATGGACGTTAACATGGTAGAATGGATATATGGATGGATGGATGGATGGACGGACAGAAAGATGACAGGCCAATAGGAAGGAAAACAGAGGGCAGAGGAAGAAGAGAGAAATCTATCATTTTTTTTTTTCATTTTATCCTGCCTCTTGCTGTCTGAAAAAGCAGTACTTTATACCAGAACTTTTCATACTTTAAGACATACAAAAACTACCTGGGGATCTTGTTAAAGATGGAGATTCTGGGGGTCTGGGGACCCATGAATCTGCTTTTCTAAGAAGCTCCTAGGCCATGGTTATACTACAGGCATTTTTACCCCATTCTCTAAAATTCTCAGTGGGGTAATCCCAGAGCTCTGCTTGGCAACACGTGTTTTATATTCAATTTAGGTGGAATAAAAAGACCAGGTCTTCTTCTGTCCTCAGATAAGAGAAAAAGCAGCTACTTATATGATCTGCTATTCCTCCAGTTCTATGGCCTGACTCATTTCCACTTCTACCCATGGGGGAAGAAAAGTCTGGGTAAAAGAAATGGATGTTATAAAAGGAAGAGCCAAAGCAACTCCATGCATGCTTACCTCGATGAATGACAGACAGCTTACTGTGTAAGTGTTCTAACGCTTTTACAATCTGCAGGAGAAACACAAGATAGATTTTTTTTCTCCATCACTGGAAAGAAACTGAATGTTAAGTATACCCAGGTTTATTATCCCTTGCTTAACATCACCAGGTGAGGTATTTTCTCCAACAGTGGAGGTCCTATCCAGGAAAATACACAGGAAGCTACCTACACTCATTGACCTCCACCCACCAGAGAGGACCGGATCTCACAGCAGAAAGGGTGCCCCACTCATCTAGCTGGTATTTCTTTTGGCCTCCAGCACTTTTTTTCTCTCCACCCTCATGAGTCTCAACAGCCATTAAGAGGGCAATCTTTCTTTCCATTTCCTTTTCTTCTACTTCTTTCTATGCCATTTTAGCCTTAGGAAAACATTTAAAAATCTACAAATGAAAATTAGAGGAAACTAAGATCAGAATGTAGACACCAGAAATGTGGTCATAGCAAAAGAAGGCATTGCTTACAGGTATTTTAACGGAGAGTTTACCAAACCAAGTCAGTGGTAGAATATGCCATACAGAGCCCAGAAAGAAAAGCACTCATTTATTTGTCCACAGAGATACTTCTGCATCCAACAGATGTGTTGGAGGGCAGCTCTAGTCCCGCTAGTAGTGCATGCTCACAGTAGGGAATGAGAGACCCATCAGGTCTAGACTTCTCACATGCTCCTTGTAGTAGGGTTCATGATGTACTCACAGAAACTGCTATTTTCCCTAAGATGTCCTCTGGAATTGTTTGGCCTTTATCAATCACTTGTTTGTAGAATTTATCTAGCGACGTATCCATGAGCTCCATGCAGATCCAAACATCACCCTGGAGGCGAATTTGTTCAGAGATTGTTAGAGAAGATAGAAGAGGAAAAGAGGGGGAAACAGTTACCACCTGTCACGAAGAACTGTTCTCGTACCCGAGTCTTTGGAGGAAATGTACAATTTCCCTTCAAGATCTCAAGATCTCTTGGTTCAAGACAACCAAGTTCCCTTCCAAAGAGGCAACTAGCAGACAGCCAAGCAGAGCCTGCGTGGGATCCCCTACTCCTTGGTAAAGAGAGGGTCTAAATACTAAGGGTCACTCCAGCTATGGAATGAAGAAGTTAGGAGAATAAGAGGCACCGTAGATGGAATATAGTCAATGATATAACACAGTTGTATGGTGAAGGCTGTCACTACACTTGCAGTGAGCACCCATAATGCAAAGAGAAGTTAAATCCCTACATTGTACAACCTGCAACTAATGGGACATTGTGTGTCAACTCAAATTTTTTTAAAACATTATGAATAAATACATCAGTACCAATAGTCTCAAGCAACAGATTCCCAGAAAGCCAGGCCCTGATGGTTCCTATCCTCTAGGGATTAGGTCTACAGACCTACTCCATGTTTGACCTCCCACCTGGAACACTGGCAATAGTTCATCCAAAAGCTGGTCGAAGCATCATAATCCATATCATGGGAAAGGGAAAGCAGGGGTAAAGCAAAGAGATCCTTGTAAGTCTCTGGGGGTACATAAACAGGGTAAACGAAGCTTATCATTTGGCCACAGGACCATAATATTTCAGATTTTAAGTAATCTACCTAAATTAGTCTGCAGACAATTGATAGAGAGAACCATGCCAAAATAAACCAAACCAAAAAGAGAAAGGGAGCCTTGGTGTCTTCAAAAGAGCTCCCCACACTTGGAAAGGCTATCATTTCAAGCCAACTTTGTGTCAAGGCATGTCATCACTGCCTGGGCAGAAATCTCTCTAGGGAAGACATGTCCAATGTGAAAGAGTGCCAGGAGGGTGCACCGCCTTTACGGGATTAGAGAAACTCCTTTTTAAGTCTCTGTTCTCCCCAGATGTTGAATTGAAGGATCACCTACCTCCCGGAAGAGTGCGCCATAAAAGGTGACCGTAAAAGGACAGTCCACTGTCCTCATGGAAATATCCAGATCCATCAGTAGCCTCTTCTGCTCCTGGCTGTTTACTGTGGCCCGGATCCGCTGAATGGGAATGCACAGAAAGACGGATGGTTACTGCCCTGAGGATGAGTCAGTTAATAAGGCAGGGACCTTGAGGAGTCCCATCCCAAAAATACCACAAAACTCACAGCACAAGTTCTAGCAACGACCTTTCAAGTATTTACCCTAGTGATTAGCTATTTGTACCAAATGAGAAATAAAGAAGACTTGCAGTGGATTTCCTGAAAAATCCCTGGCAAGAAGCCAACTGATACTATATTTTGGAAGGTGGGCAAATGTTGGCGAGTGTATTTCTTTCCAAGTCATAAAAACAGCCTGCTTTATTGTGTTGTGTCTGTTCAGTAGAGACCAGAGTATTCGTAACTTTGTGGCTGACACAGGATCCCACAAAAAAATCTAAAAGCCCCTCTTTGGGAAGAAATAAGAATATTTGGACTAAGTAGCAACTAAAAAAGAATGGACAGAGCTCTTGGAAATGGATGGAATCAGGCAGAAATGGAGAGACTGTTCGTTCTTATCCCAGGGCTTCCAAGAGAAGAGACACCTGTCACGCCAGCAAATGTAGTCTTAAAGAAAGATGGTTTTGTCATTAAATGACAGTAAAAATATAATATAATTAAATAAATATACAATAACAAATAAATAAAATACCATATTAAGAAGACTATATATAGGCTTTTATATTTTTGGCCTAATTAGCAAAAAGTCTGCAGAAGAACACATTGCAAAATCTACAAGGCAAGGGAAAGATATCTCCATTCTCCAAAAACAAAGGGGTCCAAGTCACATCTGACTGTCCACGTCCCTCACAATGGGCCAAATCCATGAACTCGTGTACAGAAGGTGTGTCCCCAAAGCCCCTTGAGCATGTACTCAAGAAATATGCAATGATTCCAAATTTCTTTTTCCAGCTCAAAAGCAATGCAGAGTCACTCAAGATGCCTTTGCCCTCCCTTTTCCCACAAATGGACAAAATTTTCTCCCTCAATTCTCATTTCCTGATTTTCGGGGACCATTCTTTAAAAGCAATAGAATATTAGAATGAAAGAGATGTTTGAGACATGACAACCAAATGCATTATGTGAACTTTTATTTGGATTTTGACTTCAACAACCAACCAGAGGGAAAAAAAGGTGATAATCAATGTGATTTATTTTGGAGCCAATATTCCATGACATTAAAGAAGTACTGATAATTCTTTTAAGTATGATGCCATGGTGGTTCCATAAAAAGTTAAAAGGAGGGGGTCGGATTTATCAGTTAAAAGAACAAAACAAAACAAAACCAAAAAATGACCAGTAAATGCAACTCATACCAAGGAAGGATTTTCCAGACATTTGGAGGGAAATAATGTTCCCTATAGATAATCTTCTTTGTTTGACCCCATTGCTGATTGTTTTGCTTCTACAAAAAGAATGGATTTGCGGTTGAGATGGATGAACGTATATACCACAGACAGAATGCGTTTGGGGAGCATCAACTCTACCTTCACCGCCATGATCTGCCCGCTGGGCACGTGTCGCATCTTCTCCACCACCCCGTATGCACCCCGCCCCAGCTCCATTATGGGCTCCAGATCATCTGCCTTCACCTCAAAGTTCTACAAGAGAGAAAAGTAATAATATAAGAGTAAAGAAAAAATTTAAGGACATAGACTACCTTGTCCCCTCTATTGCTTCCCCCAACATTCTAAGGGTTATTTCTGGTCCAGAAGCTTCTGGTCTAGAAGCTTTATCCAAAGAGCCACTGCCAGCAGGAAGCACGAGGAGATGTTCAGACTGGCGGAGTATGCCACTAGCTCATCACAGGCAGTATAGACATCCAGCTCCAACTCAGCTCTAAACTCACTTTGAGCGATCTACGCTATGGCTCCTTAGCCCTGCCCCCTTCCTCATACATTTAATCCATTTGCTGACTGATGGCCATTAGATCTACCCTTGAACTTTAAGGAACGCTCCCCAAAGCGAGTCATCTACTCCTCTCAAATAGCTTCCACCAGGGCGACACTAGCCTGATTTCAATAAGGCATCCAAAACAGCCAGAGAGCCACCCACCACTTCTGCTAACCTCAAACTTTGTGACCCGTTCCCTGACGGCATGTTATGGAAAATGAATTTTCCAATGGCCAATCAGAAAGCATACCTATGAAATGGTCAAGATATTAACTGGCAATGTGATATTTTTTTCTTACCTGATTTCCAATAGAAATGCAAGCTTTAGAGTCTAAGTCTCGAGGTGGCCTAAGAAAGAAAAGAGGGTAAAAGAAAAAACATGAGGTATTTAGTCAACTATGCCCTTCCCAAAATATATGTGAATGGAGAGAGTTTTCCTTAGGGTTAAATTGGAAGTGCATCAGTAAAAGTGTTACTAGTGCAGGATTTGGAATAAAATATATTTGGGATTAAATGACTTAATCTCCGGGGTCCCTGGGTGGCTCAGATTGTTGAGCACCTGGCTTTTGATTTTGGCTCTGGTCACGATCTCAAGGTTGTGGGATCGAGCCCCGAGTTGGGCTCTGTGCTCAGCGGGGAGTCTGCTTAAGATTCTCTCCTTTTTCCTCTGTCTCTCCCTACCCGCCTCTACCCTGCACTCGCTCTCGTGCTCTCTCTCTAAAATAAATAATTCTTCCAAAAAAGTCAAACAAAATGAATAACGACTTAATCTCTTTGAGCTTCTATTTCTTCTTTGACATGAGGATATCAGTATATCTTGAGATATTCCAAGTACAATGCTTAGCAGAATGGCCGGCAATGCAAGAAATATCCAATAAATATGAGCTATGTGTAAAGAATTATGTAAATAATTATACTATTCTTAGTAAGCCCCAAACTTTTTTTTTCTTTCATTGGCACCAATGTGCCCAATTATTCTACTACATTTTCCCATAATTGTTTAAAAAAAAAAACTAATAATTAGCATATGGTTATGTTAACTCACAAAATCCATAAACCATAGTAATTCCAAATCTCTCTAGTCCCCATGTTTATAGATGGAAAAAGGCCCTGAGAGGTGATGTGACTTGCCCAAGATCACAATTAACCCAGGTCTCCTGGTTTGCAGGTTAGAATACTTCCTGCTCTCAGACCGTCTGAGACAGTTGTGACATTCTTCCATACCCAGTACACACTATCCAGGGTCATCTCAGCAGCCAGAGGTTGGCTCATCTTGTGTCTCCACAGAGAAAGCATACAGTCCCCTCTTGTGCATTTATTTCTACTACTTCAATACTACCTGGGTGGATACTAACCCACCCAAGAGAAAGATGTTTGGTCTGGCCATGCAACCAACCAAGAGCTTCAAGAAGCATTTTCTTGAAACAAAGGCACCAAAAGTATCACCACAAAAAGACAAAAGAATCCCAGGAATGCCAGAATCAAAGATGACCGAAGAGACCCAGGTCTCCCTAAGAGGACATTCCATGCAGAACTGTCTCTAGAAACATCCAAAGGAAAATGGAAGGAAGGCAAGATGATAGGAAGGGAGAAAAGAATCCTAGCCCATGGCAATTTCCCCAGGACTGCTGTGTTATAATTCTGCCCCTTCTGCTAAAACTAACTAAGTAAAGCAATAAGGAAAAAAATGGACATATAAACACAAACATAAACATATATTTAAGGTTTTAATGGCAAGCCTTCCCATACCTCAAGATCCCTTTAAAAAGCACAGAATACCTAAAATAAAGTTTTTCTAGGCTAACTTAAAATCAGGAACTGGCAGGGATAGATACAGAGGAAAACACACACACACACACACACACACACACACACACACACACCAGTACACTCCAGTGATTTTTTATATGTCTTGTATTTATGAGCAGGGGATTTTTCTTCAGAAATACTTTCCAAGGGATTACATTTCTAAAAATCTGATCTCTCATTCTTAAAATTTCCAAAACGATTTTCCTTTCATCATCGATGATTTGTACTAACTGCAATGGAACTTTGAATGAAAGACAACTATTACTTGAAATGTGTGACGATTATAAATAAAAAAAAAATTCTTGCAGCTGTTCCGCACTCTTCCTTTTAAAAAGGAGGAAGCAACAGGAGGGTCACTAGTTTTGGGGGATACCTCCATTTTCTTGCCATCCAAGGAGGGCTTCCAGCTCTGGTATTCCAGTCCTCGGACATGGCTTTGCAAATTACAGCCTGTGGCCCAGCTAAGAATGGCTGTTTTCAAGTTTAAAAAGTTGTAGGAAAATAAACTATGAAGGCCATCTGACAGGGGCCACTGGGCTCCAGGTAACCCTGAAATATTTACTAGCTGCCCTTTGTAAAAAAAGTTTGCTGAACCCCAATGTTGTACTAACCTTGCAGTGTATGCCTCTACCTAATAGGAGGGGAGTCATGCCATTTTCCAGAAAGAGAAAAATGGAACCCAGAAAAGCCCAGAGATTTGCTAAAGCCATCCAGCCCAACAGAGCTGAAAATAAAACTCATGCCACTTGAATCTCAGTCTTGACCTAAAGTGAAAGGAACATAGGCTGAGCTGAGTGCAAAGCTTTACCTATATCTCATTTAATTCTTTAAACACACACACTCTCTCTCTCTCTTTCATAAGTATCATTACTCCCATGGTCCAGATGAGAAACCGTCTGGCTCAGAGTTTAACTACCATGCTCCCAAGTGGTAAGGCCATGATTTCAGTCCAAGTCTGACTGAATCCAAGGAACCTACTCCCAACACCCGGGCCCCCTCTAATGAAAACGATCAACGCACCTAAGCCTGAGGCCCTTGGGCTCATCAGGTCTGCCAAAAGCATCAAATGATGGGGCCAAGGCTGATAGCTCGTATTAGATTCACTGACACTGTGTTCTGTCCAGGGCTGGGCATATTAGTTTGCCTGGAGCACTGAGTCTCTGCAGGAGGTTAAACTGTGGGTATAAGTTCTCTGTTGCTTATTCAATTTTTAGTCCTCTGGGGAAAGAAACAGGCTTATTATGAAATTCCTTCCCTAGAAGGTCAAAGGTACTCCAAAGGTCACCTAGTATTAGTTTTTTTTTTGTTAGGTGTTTGGTTTGGGGTTTTTTTTTTTTTGAGAGAGAGATAGAGAGAGGCCGCACAAGTGGGGAAAGGAGGCAGAGGGAGAAAGAAGCTGAAGCAGGCTCCTCGCAGAGCAGACCCTGAGATCACGACCTAAGCCAGCGCCCCTAGTATTAGCTCTTTTCTTTTTCATTTTATTTTATTTTATTTCTTTTCAGTGTACCAGCATTCATTGTTTATGCACCACACCCAGTGCTCCATGCATACTATTAGCTTTTATATGAACGAGTTTTAGCTTTTATTATAATAATTTGTTTGTAATTCTAAGTAATAAGTAATCAGTTTACTTGTTATTATGACAACTACTGTTCATCTATTTGATAAGATTTATTAAGCATCTACTTGGGCCAGAGACTGTGCCAGACCCTTCCTATGAAATATCTTCTTTAATTTACACAACTCTACCTCAATGGGAAGAGTTGACAAAGAAAAAGACTAAATAACTTAAAGTCATTCAAAGACCTGGCAAAATTAGAACCCGGAGCCTCACAATTATATCTTCTCAACTGCTGAAGTGATGTTTTACTAGCCACAGCCAGTAAACTAGCCTCTTGCTTTACTAGCCACAGACGGTTTGATCACACTCTTGACCCGTCTGACGTGTGGCTAAGAGCATATCCCTGAAAGTCGGAGACCTCTGACTTTGTATGCCAGCTCTTCCACTACATAATAAGCATCAGGAATCATTATTAAGTGGATTCATAATAGTAACAGTAACAACACTTGGAGCAACCTTCCTGGAGAAGGTACAATGGGACAGGCCCTGGGCTAGATACTTAATACGGATTATGACACCTATTCTTCCCAGCAACCACATCATTATTTATTCCCATTTTTCAGAAGGGAAAACTATGGCTTATTAGGGTTAGGGAATTCGCCTAAGGAATTCAACTAGTGAAGTTTAGATCCCAAATGTGAACCTCGGCATTCTAGCTGGAGCCTGAACTCTTACCCATGAAGTGTTGCTTGACTGCTCGGAGCACCTGACCTTGTGCAGGTCTGTTCTCTCACTTATCAAGTAAGAGAAACAGTAACTGATTCCTGGGCTTCTTGGGAGGGTTAACTGGAATAATATTCACGAGCATGGAATCAGTTCAGAATGAGCTGCTGCCAATCAAGTACGGGGACAGCTCAGAAACCTGAGCCAAGACACACTGGCATCAGTTACTCAGAGAAAGAGCTCCAGCAGAGGGACCACACACAGAACCAGGAAGAATGGCGCTCTGTCCCAGGATATTTATTTTTGTGTCGTACAGCAGAAGAAGGCAGGATATAAAAGGTACGAGTCACCAAGCCACCCCCCAAAAATTGCCAAGAAAAACACAAAATGCGGAAGCTACTTCTTCAGGTCTACGAATACAAGCATCGGTATTAAAATACTACTACTGCTAATAAGGCTCCCCGTGAGCTAAAGTGGTCTGCTCTACAACAATAAAGTGATGCTCTTGGCTTTACACAGTGAAAAAGAAAATACAAT
Source organism: Taxidea taxus jeffersonii (assembly GCA_003697995.1). Lineage (NCBI taxonomy): Eukaryota > Metazoa > Chordata > Mammalia > Carnivora > Mustelidae > Taxidea > Taxidea taxus. The sequence goes on from RCUC01165435.1 coordinate 35,664, forward strand.
TTAAAGTTTATTCTGCCACGTGAGGGAAAGACAGCATAGAAACCAGGTTTATCATTGCATAGGTTTTTACTCATTTGTTTATCTGAAGGTAGGATTTATGGTGGCTTTCATAAAATTCATAAAATACAGAAAATATAAATTAGAAGGAAATGAAGGCTAAAAAGTTTAAAAGGAAGGAATGTAAGACAAGTGGGAGGGGGACGTGAGAATGTACCCCAAAATAAAGGGCACCTGGGGGCTCCATCGGTTGATCACCCAACTCCGAATTTTGGCTCAGGTCTTGAGCTCAGGGTATGAAATCGAGCCCGAAGCTGGGCTCTGGGCTCTGGGCTCAGCAGAGAGTCTGCTTAAGCTTCTCTCTCCTTCACTCTCTGCCCCTCCCCGCTTCACACATGCACTCTCTAAATTAATACATACATACATAAAATCTGTTAAAATATCAATAATATTGATAAACCTTCACCAAGACTGGCACAGATTACCAGTCTCAGGAAAAAATAGGATATCACAACATGTCCTGTAGCCATTTGAAGAATAATCAGGAAATACTATAAATAACATTACTCTTATAAATTCAACAACTTAGAAGGAATGGACCAATTCCTTGAAAACCAGAAACTACCCAAGCTTGAAGAAACAGGTTATCTGAGTAGCCCTGTAACTATTACAGAAATTAATTCTGTATTATAAAAGTCCCAGAAAAAAGATAAGAAATATATTGGCTCATTTTGTTTCACTGGAGAATTTTAGCAAACATTTTTTTAAAAGAATTAATACAGATTTTATGTGCCTACCAGAAAAAAAAAAAAAAAAAACCAGAAGAAACTCTGACCAATTCATTTTATGAGGCCAATATTACCTTAATATCAAAAGCAGAAAATAACAGCACACACTAAAAAAAAAAAAGAAGAAGAAAAAAGAACCCAAAACAACCCACTACAGAACAACATATCTCATGAACATAGACATAAAAATCCTCAACAAAACTTCAACAGATTGAATCCAACAATGTATTAAAAAAAAATGTACCGGGACGCCTGGGTGGCTCAGTTGGTTAAGCAGCTGCCTTCGGCTCAGGTCATGATCCCAGCGTCCTGGGATCGAGTCCCACATCAGGCTCCTTGCTCGGCAGGGAGCCTGCTTCTCCCTCTGCCTCTGCCTGCCACTCTGTCTGCCTGTGTTCACTCTCTCTCTCTCTAACACATAAAAATAAAAAAATCTTAAAAAAAAAAAAATGTACCACAACCAAGTGGAATTTACTTGGAGTATCTAGTTTAATATTCAAAAATCAATCACAGTGTGATCCATATCAACAGTACAAAGAAGAAAAACCTACGATCATGTCAAGTGGTGCACAAAAAAAGCACTTAACAAAACTCAACATGCATTAACAATAAAAACGCTCAGTACCTCACAACTAGAGAGGAACTTTTTCAAGCCCCAGTCTACAGAAACCTAACATCATGCTTAATGGTAGAAGATTGAACGCTTTTCCTCTAATAACAAAGCAAGGTTGCTTGCTCTCACCAATCTTACCTGACATGGAACTGGCCATTTCTACCAATAAAGCAAAAAAATAATGAAATTTTTTAAAAATACAGTTTAGAAAGGAAGAAAGAAAACTGTCTCAATTTGCAGGTAGCATGACTGTCTACATAGAAAACTCTATAAAGACTCTACACACACACACACACACACACACACACACACACACACACACACACACAGAATCTACAAAAATGCTCCTGGAATCACTAAGTGAATTCAGTATGGTCATAGGATACAAGAGCAATACAGAAAAAACTCCTGCATTTCTATATACTGATCCTTAACAGGTAGAAACCAAAATTTAAAATGGAGTTCCATCTATGGTTGCTCTCTACAAAATGAAATACGTAGGTACAAATCTTAACAAACCCTACTGTAGAGAGCCTATATGATAAAAACTATAAAACACCGATGAAAGACATCAAAGAAAATCTAGAAATCTACCAGGTTCATGGATTAGGAGAGTCAGTGTAGTTAAGACATCAATTCTCCCTGGGTGCCTGGGTGGCTCAGCGGGTTAAACTTCTGCCTTTGGCTCAGGTCATGTCTCAAGGTCCTGGGATCGAGGCCCGCATCCAGCTCTCTGCTCAGCAGGGAGCCTGCTTCCACCTTCCCCCTCTTCCTGCCTCTCTGCCTACTTATGACCTCTCTCTCTGTGTCAAATAAATAAATAAAATATTTTTAAAAAAGACATCAATTCTCCCCAAATTGATCTAAAGTTTACACATACTTCCTACCAAAACCTCAGCAAGTTCACTTGTAGATGTAAACAAGCTGATTCTAAAGCTAATATGGAGAGGGGAAAGGCCTAAATTAGCCAAAATTATTTTGAAAAACAGGAACAAAGTATGAAGCAATAGATTCTTAAAATTGTCACTGAAACCATGACCCATCAGAAGAAAAATTGCTAGATGGGATTTCATCAAAATAAAAGGATGAAGAGACAAATTATAGACTGGGAGAAAATGTTTTTAAATCACGTATCTGACAAACTCCTTGTGTCTAGAATATAGAAAGAGCTCTCAAAACTCAACATTAAAAAAAAGTAATCTAATAAGGAAGTAGGCATAGATGTACACAGACATTTCACCACCAAAGATTATGGATGGAAGATAAACACCTAAAAATACTCAGCATCATTAGCTATTACAGAAATAAGAATGAGAACTGTAATATATATCATCATATATCTATCAGAATGGCTAATGGGGCGCCTGGGTGGCTCAGTCAGTTAAGTGTCTGACTCTTAATTTCAGCTCAGCTTATGATCTTGGGGTTGTGAGATCAAGCCCTGCAGTGGGCTCCAAGCCGGGTGTGGAGTCTGCTTAAGATTCTCCCACTCCCTCTTCTTCTGCCCCTCCCCCCAACTTGCACTTTCTCCCCCCTCACACACAAATAAATAAGTTTTAAAAAAATAGAATGACTAAAAAGGAAAATAGTGTTAATGTTGGCAGGGCTGCAGAGAAACTGGATCTTTCTCAAACTGCCAATAAGAATGTAAAATGGTACAAAATTGGACACATGTTCCAGGGAAATGAAGACTTAATTTCACGCAGGAACTTGCTTTTGTCACAACAGCCCCAAACCGGAAACTATCCATATCTCCTTCAAAGGCGAAAAGGGTTCCACAAACTGTGGTGTATCCATACCATGGAGTGGATTCAGCAATAACAAGGAAAGAACTACTGATACATGCAACAACTTGAACGAACCTCGAGGAAACTATGTTGCATGGAAAAGCCAGAGTCTCCAGTAGGAGGGGAATGACTCAGTTGATGAAGCAACCATGAGACAAGATGAAAATGGGGAACAGGGCAGTGGTTGCCAGAGATTAGGGCCGGGGGTTAGAGGTGGGTATGACTGTAAAAGAATAACATCAGAGGGGCACCTGGGTGGCTCAGTGGATGGAGCCTCTGCCTTCAGCTCAGGTCATGATCTCAGGATCCTGGGATCGAGTCCCACTTCGGGCTCTCTGCTCAGCAGGGAGCCTGCTTCCTCCCCTCTCTCTCTGCCTGCCTCTCTGCCTACTTGTGATCTCTCTGTCAAATAAATAAAATAAAATCTTAAAAAAAAAAAAAGAATAACATCAGAGAATCTTGTGATATTGATACAATTGAGTATCTTGATTATGGTTGTGGTCCCCTAAGGCTACACATGCGATAAAATTGCATAGGATACTGGGCTGCAGCTGTGTTAAGACGTGAACATGGAGGGGAGGACACAAACTAGGGGAAGGGTACATGAGACTTCCCTACGCATTTCTTTGTCGTCTCCCGTGAATCTACAATAATTTCAAGTTGAAAAGTTTTAAAAGTCTATCACAGAGAGACCTATACAGATAGTATAGGGAAGGAATATGTTTGAGTCTAAACTCTTGAGAAACCAATCGAGAGAAGATGTTATGAATTACACAGGTCATGGGTACACAGGAACAAAAAACTCCACCAAAAACCGCAATCTTGATAACAGATATGGAAAGAACCTCCTGCTACAGCCTCAGGAAAGGACCCCTCTATGGTGAGCTTGGCTCTCGAGCTACAGAGCAGAACCCAGAAGAGTGTACTTTCACTCTGTACTTGGAGGTTCTTGAGTGGGACATTTGTTCATACCACTGCAGGGAATGGCCAACGGCCTCAACAAAGTCTTACGGTAGACGGGATCATCTTTACTAGCACATTCCATCACTAGAAGGTGCACTTTCTGACAAGACAGACCGTGCTTGAGGTCAAAAACCTTTAGAAAGGGAGACACTTTTGTAGAGCTGACCAACAAGCCTTGAAAACTCAAGCTTCCATGGGGATGGCCTTTCCTTAGGCTTGCGCTGCCTCTCTGGAACTTCTGTGGTGACTTTTTTTTCCTCGCAATTTCCGTTCCTCCCAAGCAGATGCTTTGTAAGGTGGTTATACCCTCCACTGGACAGGAGGTGCCCTCACCACCCCACAGAGAGAAAAAGAAATAAGAGGGAAGCTAAGGGAGATGCTATCCTGCTTCACCAGGACCTGAGCTCACTGAGGGATTTGGGCCACAGCCCTAGAAAAGGTTCCTTTACCTCATTTTGCCTTCCATCTATATCGGACAGAACTGAGGCGTCGGGATGCTGAGTCCTTACCAAACACCAGCGTTCCATCTCTACTCCAGTTTTATAGTAGTACTCCCAAGGATTTGCTGATTTGCTCAAGTCTATACAGAAAAGGCAAAAAATCCAGGTCCAGGGACCTCTCTGAACTCCATAGGACCCCATCTGCCAAAGGCATTTGGGACACTCAATTTTCTGCCAACCAGTAATGTAAGAGGCTGAGTTCGAAGCTACTCATTCAACACAGACGGACTGACCTGATTATTTCAGGTCTCAGAACAGCAAGCACATGGCTCCCCCCTCCAAAGGGCTCTTCTTTCTAACAGTGATTCCCATAGTCAAGGCATGGCTCATCAGTCCAAAAACGAACCCCCGTTCCCTGGAAATCTGTAAACGGACGTGTTTGGATTAAGACGATGATCTTGCCGACTTACGTGGAACTGGGCTGAGGTTGTTCAAAAGCTTCTTTTGGAATTTTAAGGCCAGGGTTTCGCTTCCTGCCTATGGGGAGAGACACAAGGATAACGTTAGGGTCGAAATCACAGCCTGGGAGTGGAAACGGGAGACACTGCAGCAGAAGCAAGAGGCTAGCCTGGGAACGTGTAGCTCTCATCTCCTCAAGCAGAAACCCACTTCCCACCCAGGAGGTCTGTGAGTGCCGAGCACCCGAGCACCAGGCAGAGCACACCTTCCCAAATGCAGACCGTGCTCATGGATGAGGTTCTTGGTCACTTAAGGGTGAAAATACCAGTATAAGAGCGCTAACTCTCTTTACCCAGGAGAGCTGCCCTTTCCTCCCGGCTAAGAGGTGGTCATTCCAACTTCTTCGTTCTTTCTTGTACGTAAGAACAGAACTAGATGGTATTGGCTATAGATTTTTTTCCCTTTTTAATGTCAGTCCGATATCATCACCCTTATCTCAGTATCTTACAATTCTCTCATTTGATCTGTAAGCGACTGGTAGATTTAACTATGGAGGGAGAATAAACAATGCCTTCCCACTCTTCCGCCTGGGTCATATCTGTCAACGACTTGCCATAAGCAGAAACACCTAAAAGAGGGAGAGAGTAATATTTATTTACACTTTACCCTGTTTCAAAAAGGAATACAGTAACAGATGGGCTCATGCAAGGAGGTTATTGCTTCTTCAGGGACCAGGTGGGAATGTAAGCCATGTGTTCATCCCTAGGCTGAAACTACAGAGAGTTTGGCTCAAATAATTTTGTTGATGGATAAAAAAGAACAGGCTGATGGGGCACCTGGGTGGCTCAGGTGGTTAAGCATCCAACTCTTGATTTCGGCTCAAGGTTGTGTGATCGGGCTTGGTGCTGGGCAAGGAATCTGCTTAAGATTCTCTCTCTCTTCCTCTCCACTTGTCCCTCCCCCTCTCTCAGGAACAGACTGAGAAATGCCAGCTCAGGAATCTGAGTAGTCTCTTAAGGACCGAACATATTCCTCACTAAGGAGATCCTGGGTGTCTTCATGCTTGGCAGGGGAAACCAAAGCAGAGCTGGGTAAGAATGCAACGGTTCTACCTTTTCTCCCTCCCCTCTTCTCTGCATCGCTGGGGGTGCATTACAGCACTGACACCAGCCCTGGGCAAGGCCTGGGAGAGAGATCCTCAACATGCAAAGAGACTTAAGACATCAAAGACATCTTCTCCTTGCGGGAAGATGACATCCAAAGACGTCAGCAATGGCTCGACATCACAGAGCTAGCAATGACCCAGTCAGAATCAGAATCCAGGTCTCTAACGCTAAGTCCGGAGCTCATTCCCCTATTCTACGATGGAAGCAGTTCAAGGATGACCAGAAAGAGCGGGGGAAGGGGAGCATGCGATGATGAGCTTTTAAAAACCCAGCTTACGTCCGGCACTTCACTCACCAAGTGACCTCCAGAGTCACTTTTCCCCTGACCCTCTCGATATCCTCGACTGCAAAATGGGGAAATGATACTCATGTCTACCTCATGGGCTGGAGAGGAAAGCCATGAGCTATCACATATGGAAGAGCACAGACATATCTTACATAGCTGTTAATTATAATCACTTAGAGAATGAATCTGTACAGTCTCATTTAAAAAAAAATAAGTTACTTAAGAAATTCATGAGCAGAACTGGTCAGATTATCTCAGTCCAAGGTAATGTGTAATTGACTCTTTTTTTCTATCCCTTCAAAATCCAGAGTCAAGATCAATTCCGCCAAGCTGTACAAAGCCATGGAGAAATATTCTTGGCAGTAGCCAAGAAGCCAACACAGAGAAAGCCTTTCAGGTCCACCTCCACCGTCACAGGACTTCTCAGAGGTCTCCTCCTTTGGGCTCATCTACGTATTTTGTAAGATTCAAAACTCACTATTTACTTTCCTCCTCCTGGAGTTCAGATGGTCGCTCAGAACATGTTACTAAGTTAGTCAGTTACACGATACACACAGCCCTGTCCAGACATATGGTGGATAGAGAGATCGCTGGTCTTACCTGGAACAATGCTAAGAGCTAGGTCTGATGGTGAAAATCCCAATAGATGGGGGCGCCTGGGTGGCTCAGTGGGTTAAAGCCTCTGCTTTCGGCTCAGGTCATGATCCCAGGGTCCTGGGATCGAGCCCTGCATCGGGCTCTCTGCTCAGCAGAGAACCTGCTTCCTCCTCTCTCTCTGCCCGCCTCTCTGCCTACTTGTGATCTCTGTCAAATAAATAAACAAAATCCTTAAAAAAAAATTTTTAAAAATTTTTTAAAAATCCCAATAGATGTGTGACCCAATTCCAACAACTCCTCTCAGTGGGCTTCAGTCAAAGAGCTGGAGGATGCTATTTTAAACACCCTCATGAGGAATGCATGACAAATTCCATTTGTCCGGATGACTACATCCCTATTCCAACACAGGTGACAGGTAATTCCAGTAATCCCAGCAGGTACAACCCTGTTGTGTTCTCCGTTAAAACAAAATAAAGGTAAAATATATTTTGCCTCTGAAAAAGGCTCCCCCATTGCCATGTAAGCAAAAGTTACTCTGAAATTCCTACACCTCTCTCTTCTTCATTTCTAACTCAGCCCTTACAAGAGAGACGGCCAGAGAGATAGCTATTTGAGGGGGAAACTGCCTTTGAAAAAGAGAGCAATGAATTATTCTACCCTAGCAACTGATGATTAGCAACTCACGATTATACTATAACTCCACAAAGCATTAAAACATCTCTGCAAAGAAATAGTATATGCGAGAGAGAGAGAAGCCCTTGGCACAGAGGCTGAAGGAATAAATGACCAAGACAAAAACAAAGTCCTCCAGATGCGAGAGAGAAGGCTCCTGCTTCTCTTCTGCCACCAACAAGAAAAATACTTGCAGGAGACACAAAGCCCGGCTGAATGACACTGTCAGAATACACCCTGCCTTCATTTTCGACAGAAAATCAAAAATCAAAAATCACAGACACAGGCACCAAAATTCCACAACTCACTTACTTGCCCATCCCTGAAAGAGGAGCCCAGTGGGAGGCCGGGAGTGACTGTGATGAGGTTTTCAAGGCGGCAGGCAAGGCTCGCAGAACGCCACCGCACACCAGGCATTCCTCGCTCGGCTCTGAAGACCACACTTCGGCAGAGAGAGAGGCAGCATTGAATAGACTCCACCCTCCCAAGCCCGGACTTCGGCAAACCTCTCCAGTTTATTGTTCCCAACAAACCGAAACTTCACAAAGAAAGGAGAGTGGGTCCATTTGGACACCGAGGCGTGACATTCATCGCCAACCAGACTTGGAGGAAAATACATCTCTAAAGCAATTCTGGACAGCCCTGCCTTTTCCAGCCTTTCTATAAATGCCTCTTTCATTTCTAAAGAGAAAGTATAACAATACGTGGTCAGTTTCCAGCTGTGTTGACTTCAAAGCAATCTGTTCCCCCAACAAGGCTGCCAACACCTGACGCTAACATTTAACACCACCTTAAAAAACAAAAAACAAGGGGCGCCTGGGTGGCTCAGTGGGTTAAAGCCCCTGCCTTCACCTCCGGTCATGATCCCAGGGTCCTGGGATCGAGCCCCGAATCGGGCTCTCTGCTCAGCAGGGAGCCTGCTCCCCCCTGTCTCTCTGCCTGCTGCTCTGCCTACTTGTGATCTCTCTCTCTGTAAAAACAAACAAACAAAAGTAACAGGGGAAGCGATGTAAATAATACAACACCATGCTCAAGGATATGAATGGCCCTTTCCCCTGAGAGTCTAAAGCAAATACAAAAAATATATCAGAAAGCAGGCTCCGGGCTGGGTACCCTGCTAGCAACAACCTTCTCAGAAGGACAGAACACCCGTGTGCTCCTACAGACCTCGACAAGTGTGGCCCCTGGTTGGTGCCATCCGCACAGGGCAAGTCTCGTTGGCTTGAACGAGCCCTTGCAGATCTACATGACATCAGCCCCGTGCCACACCCTGGCTTGTTTTCTCTGAAAAAGGAGCCGCACCATGCACATATATTTGCAAACTTCATCTTAAACCAAAGCTGGGTCATTATAATCCTGGCCGGGAGCAAAAATGGCACTGGAACACAAAAACCTTGCCAAGAGTTAATCAACATTTCCCAGGCCGCAGAAATGTTCACTAGCTTCAACCATACCGAAAATGATGGGGTCCGAAAGACCTCTTGCTCAGTACCCACACGGACAGCCTGTGCACAAAGAGCTTCTCTCATGTGTCTTATTACATAAAACAGAAGATGGTGCTCCGGAGCCAACCCAAACAGCAAGAGGATCCCCCAGGGTCCACAGAAGGTGGCATCGTGAGGATAGGCGGATGCCTACCTATTGGTCAGCTTGGCCCAGAGGTGGTGGTGGGGGAGGCATGATGATGAGGGTTTATGATTATTGACACAGCTTTACAAAAGGCTGCCATGGCTTCCAGCGCCAAATTTATTTTCAAAATCTGTTTCCCAATGTGAACGGGATTTCCAGCCAGCTCACTGGCAACCTGGAGGCCTTGGCTGCCCTCTCCTTAATACTCACATCTAGGCTCAAGTCCCAGGGGCGGCTGGCACTGCAATGGGCAGAGGAGTGTTATTAGATGTTATTAAATTGCGATGATCAGATGCAAAGCAACTAACAGGGAGGGGTGCAGGGGAGGGAGTGCAAGAAGGAAGCCGGCTTGACCACAGCAATAGGACACAGATGCTCCTGTTCCGCCCAACCACTGGATCTCACCCACCACTGAGACTCCAGCCAGCATGCCAATGTTCTGCACAATCACATAAAATTTAGAGAAAGAAAGCTGACAAGCTCAGGTTAAAATGTGCAGTCGTTTGGATTTCAAGGAGGGAGAGGGATTTCCTGGGACCCTGCCTTTTAATTTTTGCATTGCCTCTGTTTAGAAGGCTCTAGCCCTCTTGCAGACAGGAGCCCAAACTTCCATACCCAGCTCTTTTATCCCACGCCCCACAGAACCCTCCCAGACCTTCCTGAACAATCCTTACAGGTCACGGTCCACACCTCCAGCTCTCACATTCCAGCATCTCGTGCAGAATGTGAACTCAGTGCACTTTACTGAACCTCTGACATTTTAGTTTAAAATGTCCACTCTGTCTCTGTTAATGCAGAGGCAAAAAGGTGCAGCCACTCTGGAAGACAGTATGAATGTTCCTCAAAAACCTAAAAATAGAACTAGCCTACAATCCAGCAATTGCACTATTGGGTATTTACCTAAAGACTACAGAAACATCAATTCGAAAGGATACACACACCCCTCTGTTTATAGCAGCATTATTTACAATAGCCAAGTTATGGAAGCAGCCTGATTGTCCCATCAATAGATCAATGGATAAAGAAGACATGGCATACATACACACATAATGGAATATGATTCACCCATACGAAAGAATGAAATCTTGCCATTTGTAACCACGTGGCTGGAGCTACAGAGTATAATGCTAAGTGAAATAAGTCACAGATTTCCCTCATTTGTGGAATTTAAGAAACAAAATAAAGAAAGGGGGAAAAGAGAGAGAGGTACAAACCAAGAAACGGATCCTTCACTAAAAGAACAAACTGATGGTTACCACAAGGAAGGTGGGAGAAATCGGTGGTGGGATGAAGGAGGGCACTCATGATGAGCACTGGGTAATGTATAAAATTATCGAAACACGGCATTGCACACTTGGAACAATGTAACACTGTACATCAGCTATACTGGAATTAAAATTCTAAAATTTAATAAATAAAAAAAACTAATCACTTAAACCATTTTTTTAAATGTTCAGTCTGTCTCAAATGGATCTCCACGACCTTCCTCCATTTACATTCCTCATACCATGTCTCGTAATCCCACATTACCTTATGGTTGCCTTTCTGTGGTTATTTCTGCACTGATTACTTGTGTAGCACCTATCTTCCCAATACAAGTTCCATCATGGCATCAGCTCTGCTCAGTGTCTGCACATCCTGAATGGTTGTTGACTGAATATTTACTCTTTTCCCAACTGTTCTGAATATTAGTATTGAGCCCTTCAAGAAAGAAAGAAAGAAGAGAGGAAGGGAGGGAAGAAGGAAAGAAAGAGATAGGAGGAGAAATAGCACAAACTTAACACCAACAGACCTCGTTTTAAATCCCAGCTATGTCCCTTATTAACACGGTGAGCCTGAAAAACGTTTCTTAAACTATTTCCACACCTGCTAATGGGAAATGAGAGACTCGGGTCACTGAGAGGATCAGCTGGCATAGTATGTGTGAAGACATCTAGCAGAGTCTCTCATATAACAGGTGTCCAATAGGTACTCGTTTCTTTTCTCTATTCCATGTTTGTGCTTCTACTTTTTTTTTTTTTTTTTAATATGAGCTAAATAGAATGTTCCCTGTATGGGCAGCTTATATCTTTGGAGGTCCTCCTCTGTTCTTCCTCTCTTATGTTGTTATGTTAATTACATTTTTCAAACATCTCATCGATTTGGAACCATCTTCTCTTGCTTCCCACTGACCATGGGAACGATTTCAACTCCCCAGACTCGGGATCTCTAGCAGTGAGGCTTCCGAATCCATATCTTTCTTTATCAAGGACCCCTTTTTTGAGAGCAATTTTCAGTTCACAGCAAAATTGAAGGGGAGGTACAGAGATTTTCCCTAGACCCTTGACCCTCACACATCCATAGCTTCCCCATAATCGACATCCCCCGCCAGAGTGGTGCGTTTGTTACAACTGATGAATTTACTGATGCA
>RCUC01165436.1:0-50949 GCA_003697995.1 Taxidea taxus jeffersonii
CCCCGGATCTTGTGGGGACCCCTCGCTCAGAGCACCGGCCAGTGCCAAAGAGCACCGGTCCGTGTCACAGACCACTAGGAAATCTCGGCTCTGTCTCCACAGCCGGCTTCCCCGCTCTAATACCTGTGAGCTCTGCGACACTCAGACACCCCCGATCCTTCTGTGACCCCGTGGGACCTGAGTCTACGTTGTCCCCGTGAGGTCTTCACCCCAGTTTAGCCTCTGGAGTGATGTCCCTCCATGGAGCCGACTTTTAAAAGTTCTGATTTTGTGCTCCGCCGCTTGCCGGGAGCCGGCCCCTCCCCCTGGGGTCTATCTTCCCGTCGCGTTGGATTCACTTCTCCGCTGGTCCTACCTTTCAGAAAGTGGTCGATTTTCTGTTCCTAGAATTGTTGTTTTTCTTCTCTTCGATCTCCTGTTGGATTTGTAGGTGTTCGGAATGGTTTGATAGGCTATCTAGCTGCTCTCCTGCTGGCTGATGTCGTCTCAGCCTCCTACTTCTCTGCCATCTTGACTCCTCCCCGATCTTTATCTTTTTTTAATTATCTTCTTTCTAACTACTTTGACTATTAAGTGTTTCTCTTTATATATTTTTTTAAGATTTTTTTAAATTTATTTGACAGAGAGAGAGAGAGATCACAAATAGGCAGAGCAGCAGGCAGAGAGAGAAGGGGAAGCAGGCTCCCTGCTGAACAGAGACCCCCCCCCCCATGTGGGGCTCTATCCCAGGACCCTGAGATCATGACCTGAGCTGAAGGCAGAGGCTTAACCCACTGGGCCACCCAGGTGCCCCTCTTTATATGTTTTTAATCATGTAAGCTTTCATTCTGTATTTAATGGATCCCCTAGAAATTACATGATGCAATCTTTATTAATTTGAATATAAAATAATTTTATTTACTTTTTTATTTTATTTTTTTTTAAGATTTTTTAAATTTATTTGACAGGGAGAGATCACAAGTAGGCAGAGAGGCAGGCAGAGAGAGAGAGGGAATCAGGCTTCCGTGCTGAGCAGAAAGCCTGATGTGGGGCTCAGTCCCAGGACCCTGGGATCATGACCTGAGCCGAAGGCAGAGGCTTTAACCCACTGAGCCACCCCAAGTATAAAATAATTAAAAAAAAAAATCCATAATGAGGAACCTTAGAAACACTATAACATTATGCATTCTCTTTTTAAATTACATGTGATTGTTGCTTGCATTTTATTTATCTCCATGCTGTAAACTCCACAAATATTTTCATTGCAGTTTTATTGGTCATATTTTATTAAATTTACCACTATGTAAAATTTTTCTGTTTCTCATATTTGTTCTTTCCCTTCAAACTCCCTTTCTGGTTATGTTTCCTTCTGAGTGCAGACTGTTCTTTTCCATTATATTTGGAGCAGGTCTGCTGCTGGTGAATTTTCTCTATTTTGTTTGGCGGAGAGTGTCTTTTTTAGGCTTCATTTTATCTTGAAAGTTATTTTCTTGAAGCATAAGGAATATAATTCTATAGGGCTCTGGTTTCCATTCTTTCTTTTGGGATACCAGCTGTCTCTTTATTGATGTTCCTTTAAGTTTTTCTTCAGAGACTCCACTCCCCCTCCTTTCATATAGTGTTTTATTTTCAGCAATTGTCATATGACATTTCTGGGTGCACTTTATTTGTGTTAATCCTGTTTCAGATTTGTAGAGCTTTTTGTTTCTGTGACAAAAAGATTTTTAAAATTAGTTTTGTAATTCCAGTACATTGTAAAACATATAATTATTCTACCCATTTTATAATTTACTCTACCCATTTTTTTAAATCTTAAGCTCTTGATATGCTCTTTTTTATTATTGAAAATAATAAGCATAGTTATGTTGGCTTGTGTCTGTTATCTTCATATTTCTTCATTTAAGTTATTAAGGTTTAACACTATTCTTTTTTAGAGCTGTTTTAGGTTTACCAAAATACTGAACAGTAGGTATATTTGCCATTTAACTCCTGCCCCCACACATGGATAGCCTCCTCATTGTTAACATTCCCTACCAGCGTGATACATTTGTTGAAATTGTTGAACCTAAATGATGCATCACAATCACCCCAAATCCACAGTTTACTTTTGGGTTCATTCTTGGTATTGTACATTCCATTCAAAAGGCTTAGACAAATGTATAATGGCATGTCTCCATCATTATAATATAGTGCAGAGCATTTTCATTGTTCTAAAAACATTTTGTGTTTTCTCCCTCTCCTTTAAGCCCTGGAAAACACTGATCTTTTACTGTCTCCATAGTTTTGAGTTTTCCAGATGTCATTTAGTTGGAATCATGCAGGATTTTTTTTTTTTTCTCAGATTGGCTTCTTAGTAATATGCATTCAAGTTTACTCCACTTCTTTTCATGACTTGGTAGCTCATTTCTTTTCAGCACTCATTGAACAATATCACATTCTTTAGGTGTATCACAGTATATGTATCCATTTACCTACTGACAAATATCTTTATTTCTTTCAAGTGTTAAAATGTTCATACAACCCAAAGCAATCTACAAATTCAATATGCTCTTTATCAAAATTACAATAACATTAGCCACCCATGGAAGTTGAACAAGTAATCCTAAAATTTGTTTGGAACCCTAAAGATACCAAATATCCAAAGCAATCTTGAGAAAGAACAACACTGGAGGCATCATGTTCCCTGTTTTCAAACTATATTACAAAGCCATCGTCATGGAAGCAGTGTGGTATTGGAATAAAGAACAGACACATAGATCAATAGAATAAGAGAGAGAAATCAGAAATAAACCATGTGTATATAGTTAATTAATATATGACAGAGGAGCCAAGAATATATAATAGGAAAAAAAAAAAAAACAGTCTCTTCAATAAATGGCATTGGGGAAGCTGGATAGCCACATGCAAAAGAATGAAACTCGATCACTATTTTACATGACACCTAAAAATCAATTCAAAATGAGTTAAAGACTTGAATACTAAACCTGAAGCCATGAAACTCCTAGAAGAAAACATAAGTGGTAAGATACTTGACATAAGTCTTGGTGATGATTTTTTTCATTCTGACACCAAATACAAAAGGAACAAAAACAAAAAAATAATCAAATGAGTCTACCTCAAACTAAAAAGCTTCTGCACAGCAAAGGAAACCTCAACAAAATGAACAGGCAACTTACTGAATGGGAGGAAATATTTGCAAGAAGACCTGCAGATGCTCAATTGGTACATGAACAGATGTTCAACATCCTTAGTCATCAGGGAAATATAAATCAAAACCAAATGAGCTATCAGGTTACACCTGTTAGAATGACTATTATCAAAATACTAGCAATAAGAAGTATGGATGAGGATGTGGAGAAAAGGGAACACGTGTGAGCTCTTGATGGGAATGAAAATTTGTGTAGCCACTATGGATGTTCCTCAAAAAATTAGCAATAGAACTACCATTATAATGTAGCAGTTTCATTTCTGGGTACTTATCTGATCCAGCAATTCCACTTTTGAGAATTTATCTGCATATTTAACTCAAAAAGATATTATGCACCCCCATGTTCATTGCAACAGTATTTACAATAACCAAAATGTGAAAACAACTGAACAGTCCATGGATTGATGAATGGATAAAGAAAGTGTGGCATGCATCTACCATGGAATATCATTCAGCCATAAAAAAGAAGGAAATCTTGTCATTGCAAAAAAAAAAAAAATAGATGGACATTGAGGGTATTAGGCTAAGTGAAATAAGTTAGAGAAAAACAAATACAATGTGATGTCCTTTATATGTTCAGTCTTCAAGCAAAATAAACAAATGAACTAATAAAAAACAAGTTCATAGATCTAGAGAACAGTTTGATGGTTACCAGAGGCAGAAGTGTGGGAGAAATGGGCAAATGTAAAAAGAAAAAAAGAAAAAAGAAAAGGAAAAAATAAACTTCTGAATGAAAATTCATAGTAAAATGTAAAGGCAAATTAGAAAAGGATAACAACGGACAATATTATTACATAACACATTAAATGTTAACTTGCTAAATGTAAGAAAAAAGAAGGGAGGCCTCTAAATGGTCACCAAAAAATAATAGATTAAAAAAGCAAAATACTCTAAATGTAACCTTAAGGTATAATCCTATTCATAAAGGTTTTCTTGTAAAATGAGCTACAGAGTATTAAAATCAGAAAATTTCACATGGAGTTTTTGTAATCCCCAATAACACATTTAAGTGTTAATACAAAAAGTTTTCAAAAAGTTATTCCTTTGAAACTTTTTGATAATTTAAGATTTAACCCACTTACTATGCATTTACCATATGCAATTTAACATAAAAATTAGTTTTCAATAAATTTATGGACTTTCAAAAAAAGAGATAGAAAAACATTTCATTTGGGAAGAGTAATTTAAATATACTTTCAAGTATATTTTTATTTGATATAATAGTGAAAATAAGATTACTATATATATAGATAGGTAACAATCATGTATTTTGGGGTAATGCATCATTTATGACTTAATATTTTGAATTTGAGATTTTATCCAAAATCCTAAAAGTCAAATTATATATTAGTGCCTACCTTGCCTAGTTTAAGAACTAAGTTTCCTTATGCATAATACACTTAAAATATTTAGTGCTATTTCAATCATTTTAAAACATAGATTCTACATATCCTTTATATTAATTAGATTTATGCTGTTTTCATGAAATCCATTCATTTCACAAGTTTACATAAAATTAAGACTTTTTAGTAGCCTTGATTGCTTCACAAAATGGCAGAATAAGTAAAACAAGTTATAATAATAATTACATATTAAGATAGACCTCAGATATATGCAAAATATTTTTCTTAGAGCACAAATGAAAGATAAGCTTTTCTACAAAATGATATTTTCTTGGCAAATGTGTTAATTCATAAATAAACATAAATATAAATGAAAAACTTGTCAAGGCATATTTTATGGCCCAAAATGTAATCTATCTTGATAAATATTCCTTATGAACTTGAGAATGAAGTGTTGTCTGCTGCTACTGGATGAAGTAATCTATAAATTTCTACTATATCCAGTTGATTGATGGTATTGTTGAGTTCCACTATGTCTTTACTGATATTCTGCATGCTGGAGTCTGTCTGTTTTTGCTAGAGGAGAGTTAAAGTCTCCACTGTAATAATAGATTCATTGCTTCCTCCTTGCAGTTTGATGTGTTAAATTTTTGCTTCATATATTTCAATATTGTTGTTAGGCACAGATACTTTAGAAGTTATTAAGTGTTTTTGGAACTTGGACTTTTTTTATTACATAACATCTTTCATTTTTTTGTGATAACATTTCTTTCTTTAAAGCTTGCTCTATTTGAAGGGCATCTTGGTGGGTCAGTCAACATATGCCTTTGGTTCAAGTCATGAACCCAAGGTCCTAGGATTGAGGGAGGTCCTGCTGGGAGGATCCCAGGGTCCTGCTCAGTGGGAGCCTGCTTCTTCCACTCCTCCCCACTTGTGCTCTCTCTCACTATCTCTACCATTATCTGTCTCTCTCAAATAAATAAATAAAATCTTTAAAAGTAAATAAAGTTTGCTCTATTTGAAATTAGTATAGCTACTACCCTTCCTTTTGATTAGTGTTAGCAAGGTACATCTTTCTCCATCCATTTCCTTTTTAAACTATTTGTCTTTATGTTTAAAGTGGTTTTCTAGTAAACAACATATAGTTGGGTTTGTTTTTGATCCATTTTTATAATCTATCTTTTAATTGATGCATTCACATTGTTTATGTTCAAAGAAATTGTTAAGATAGTTGGACTCATATCTACAATATTTGTTTGCTTTCTATTTGTTGTTCTTACTTTTTTTCCTATACTTGTCTTCTTATCTTTTCCTGTCCTTTATGGTTTCAATTAATATTTGATATGGTTTCCTATTTACTCCTTTCTCATCATATATGTTGCACCTTTTCTACCTTTTCAAATTGTTGCCTTGGAGTATGTGATACATGTTTACAACTAACCCAAGTTCATTTTCACTTTACTTCACTGGCAATACAAATACCTTATGATCACAAAATAATTCTAATTTTTCCTTCTGGTTCATTGCATCATTGATGTCATTCATTTCATTTATGTATACACATATATAAAATATATAAATATATATGTACATATATAATATAATACATTGTGGCTATTATTTTGAGCAAACTGTTACCTGTGAGATCAAGTAAGAATAAAATACAAGTTTCTATTTCACCTTCATTTATTCATTCTCCAGTGCTCTTTTTTATGTATATCTATGTCTGATCTCTATCATTTCCTTTGTTCTAATTTTTGTTAACATTTCCTACAAGACAAAACTACTTGTAACAAATTCCTTTAATTTTTGTTTGTTTAAAAAGTGCTTTTTTTCTTTCATTTTTGAAGGATAATTTTGCAGAAGACAGAAATTTACATTGAAGGGTTCTTTTTTTTTTTTTCTTTCCAACACTTTATTTCTCTCCATTCTCTTCTTATTTGTATTTTTTTTCTAAGTGAGATTCAATTCTTTGTTTCTCTACAAATAAGCTTTTCCACCCACCTCTGTCTTCTTTCATTTTTTTTTCTTTACCTTTGTTTTCCAATAGTTTGAAAATTATATGCCTAAGTATATTGTTTTTGGTATTTATTCTGTTTGGTTTCTTTAACTTTCCTGGATCTGTTTTTTGGTGTCTTTTGGGGAAATTCTCAGTCATTATTGTTTTAAATATTTCTTTCTTTTTCCTTTTTCTCTTTCTTCTCCCAGTATTCCCATTTTGTGTATATTTTTACCTATTGTTGCTATCCCAGTGTTCTTGGATATTCTGTTTTTATTATTATTATTATTGTTATTATTATTATAGTTTTTCTCTACTTTTCAGTTTTGGAGGTTTTTATTGAGAAGTACTGAAGGCCAGGGATACTTTCTTTAGCTGTGACCACTTTGCTAATAAGCCTAGCAAAGGCACTTCATTTCTTCTCTAGCATCCCATTGTTTTTGATCTCCAACATTTCTTTCTGATTCTTTCTTAGGATTTCCATCTCTCTGCCTGCATCCTGTCTACTCCATCCATCAGAGATTTTAGCCAATCTGTCATAATTGTTTTAAATTCTAGTCCTGATAATTTTAACATCCCTACTATGTTTGGTTCTGATGCTTGCCCTGTCACCTCATTTTGTGTTTTGTTTGTTTGTTTGCCTTTTGGTTTGTCTTATATTTTTTTCTTCATACCTGTACATGATATAGCATGTGGAAGAATGGCTGTAAATATGCCTTTAGTAATGTGGAGTTGTGGTGTTGGGGGAAGGGAAGCATTCTTTAATCCTATGATTAAGTCTCAGTTTTTCAGTGAGTCTGTGCCTCTATACTGTGAGTTTCACATGTGCTCTTCAGTGTTCCCCTTCCCTGTAGGACAAGGAGTGGGGTGGGCAAAGAGTGTGCAAGAAATGATTATTTTCTCTCCTTGACCAGGAAGGTTAGCCATCCAGAGTTGGCTATTTCTATTACCCTGGATCAGTTAAGCTCTGATAGTACTCCAGCTGGTTAAGATCAAGGTAATTAGTTTCTCCTGAAGGCTGATCTCTTCAAGAAGTATAAAATGTCCTGGTATATTTCAAAATAGTCTCTTTTGCTCTCCCTGTGCCAGAACCAGGGTCTAAATAGAACTCTAATAACTGAGTCTTCCTCAGTTTGGTTTTTTTAACTCATAGTAATCCACTCTGAGCCTCCAGCAATTTGTCAGTAATAGTTATTTTTGTGTTATTTTTGTTTTGTTTTGTTTTGTTTTTTCTTTAGAGATGGGGAGGGGCAGAGAGGAATCTTTTTTTTTTTTTAAGATTTTTTTTTATTTATTATTTACTTGACAGAGATCACAAGTAGGCAGAGAGGCAGGCAGAGAGAGAGGAAGGGAAGCAGGGTCCCTGCCATGCAGAGAGCCTGATGCGGGGCTCGATCCCAGGACCCTGGGATAGTGACCTGAGCCGAAGGCAGAGGCTTTAACCCACTGAGCCACCCAGGCGCCCCAGCAGAGAGGAATCTTAAGTAGGTTCCACACCCAGCTTAGAGCCAAAGCAGGGCTCAGTCTCACACCCTAGTATCTTGACCTGAGCCAAGATCAAGAGTCAGAAGCTTAACCAGCTGAGCCACCTTGGTGCCCCTGCCCATGATAGTTCTGGTTTCCTTACCTGGAATTGTTTAGGTGGATGTTTCTTCTCTGGTAATTTGTGACTCTCTGTATTTACCTGTATCTCTTATTTTTTAGGTAGTACTTACTCTACGTACTCACTTCTTCTAAGGATCTAAGAAGAGTAGTTGATCTTCTGTTTGTTCAGTTTCCTACTTGTTAGCACAGCTTGGCAACTTCCCGGCCTCTTACAGTCTGGGTTCATAAACTTCTTAAATTACTAAATTTTATGAAAATATGTATACAAGTAGCAGTGAGGGCCCAAGAGGACCAAGACTCAAGACTTTCATTTTCTCTTTATTCAACATTTGAATATGCTATAGATCTATGTATAGTGAGAAGTGGGAAATGATTTGAAAGAAAAGGAAGATTGTGGTCCTAACATTTTATTTTCTTTTATGTTTCAGATATAACAAAGTATAAAAAGCTCAGAGTTTTTCATTTCTGGGTAATGTTCATATATTAAAATAAGAATCTCTTACACATGCCCACACAAAAGAAAATACAAATTTGGTAGAAATGTAAACATTGCCCATCTTTTTTTTTTTTTTTTTTAAGAGTTTAATTATTTGACAGAAAGATCACAGGCAGGGGGAGGGGCAGAGGGAGAGGTAGAAGCAGAATCCCTGCCGAGTAGGGACACCCCCCCCCAAATGTACTTATAAGTTTTTGTTTATAAAGGCTAAAAACTTTTGGCTATATCCTAGGGCTCAGTCCTGGGACCCTGAGATCAGGACCTCAGCTGAAGGCAGACGCTTAACTGATGAGCCACCCAGTTGTGCCAACATTGCCAATCTTCTTGGAAATCTAAATTTCACATCTGTCTGGCCAGTTAGTCCACCTGGCCTCTGTCCCCATTCAGAAACCCACTCCAAGCTGAAGTCCAAAGAGCAGGGATCCCAGAGGCTGGGGCAGATGAACAACATCACGTGAACACTGCATCTGCCTACTCCTCCATGCACATTCAGCACCTGCAGGGACCTTTCTACCTGTCCCCTGCGTGTGTCTCCAAGATCCCTCTCCTCCTTTACCCTTCATTTTTTGCAGGGAGCACACTCTTCACTCCCCTCTCTGTGCCCCTCTTTGTCTTTTTTCACCATCCAGAAACCTGTTTGAGAGTGAAACAACATTGCCCTATTCTGTATACACAAGGGCTCTTGTAACCTTTGGTGTTTTGTTCTATAGAGAAATAAAAGTTCTTTACACACTCTTTTCTTCTCTTGATAAGCCCTGCACAGTTGCCCTGATACTTCATTTCTCTCACCCATTACTGAAATGTTCAATCTGACTTCCTATGTGTGTGTGTTTGTGTGTATATGTATGTTTATATTAATATTAATATTTATTTATATATAAAGTGATCAGTGTTCTTAAAGACCAATGAAGATGCTAAAGGAACAGTAGAGGAAAACTGAACCATTGAGACAAAGGTTGAATAATGTTGATAATAATGAATATTGAATGAAAATGTTAAATAAATGCTTTGTTCTCCTAATCCCAACAAGATTATTATGCAAATAATCTAATATGACAGAAATACTGGAAAAGGGTGCTTAGGGTTGGAAGGACTCTTGATGGTTTCCCTCAAGATTCTAGCCTCTGGAAGAAGAGAGGAATTCCTGGTAAGAGCTCTATCTTGTTAACTCATCCTTCCCAAAGGAGAAACATGCTTATGATGATTGATTGGAACGTGATCTTTAATACATTGTGATCACCTTTTACTAATTTGTTTCAAAGAAAGATCCAGAACATCTTTTTTAAAATCCTCCTTCTTTTAAATACAGTACCCTCTCCATCTGCCCCTTTCTTCCTGGTCTAGACACAATCTTCTGCCCATATTAATCACAACATTCCAGAGGCACAACGTGGAAAGTTTGATCTATCTTCTGTCTAAGGGCTCTTGGTAATTCCAAGGCAAGATTTATGATGAGGATTTAGGCAAGGTAAAAGTATAATTTGCTTCATCCAACTGAGCTTTTAGCAATGCCTTTTTAATATAAGGTTACCTATTTTTTACATGGGTTGATAAAGTTCATTATTATTTCTTCTTTAATTATATGTGCTTTACTAGCAAATATTTTGAGGGGCTTCCGAGGTGATTTCTTAGAACACCTGACATTTATAGTTGGGAGGATTCTATGAAAGAAAACAAGAAAATGATCTGTCAAATTTGTTTTTGTCTGAAAAGAAAATGTTGAATGTATATGTGTTGCAAGTGTTAATCATTAAATATCATTTAAGTATAATGGGGATATAGATCACAGAATTTATGTCCATTTTTCAAAGCAAAGTTGACAATTATGACATAGAATAATTTTCATTATTTAATTGCAAAATTATGCTTAATCTATCAGGCTTTCCTTTTCCTCCTCTGTGTTCAGATTTCTTGGTATTTTTATTGGAACTTTAGTTATACACACCTGTGTATCAGAATATTTGTGTAAGCACACACTATTCAGTGTCATTGCGTTTTTTTTTAAGATTTTATTTATTTATTTGACAGAGATCATGAGTAGGCAGAAAGGCAGGCAGAGGGGTTGGGGAGCAGGATCTCCACTGAATAGAGAGCCTGATGCGGGGCTCTATCCCAGGACCTGAGATCATGACCTGAGCCGAAGGCAGAGGCTTAACCCACTGAACCACCCAGGTGCCCTTCAGAGTCATTGCTTTTATATAGGATGCACTAAGAAAATGTCCAATTGGTTCTAAAATAAATCTCCAATATTTTGGACTTTTAAAAATTCTTGAAGCAGGATTCCCTTCATTTGTCACATTCCAAATGGTCTCAAAGAAAGCACAATTCAGGGACAGAGACACTTTCAGTCTTAATGTAAACTTTATAGTCCTACAACAGTCATATGAATTATTATCATAACAAACATTCATGCCAGTGAGTCATTGCAATGAAAATGTTATTTATAAGTTCCTCTATGCCCAATGCATTTTGTGATTAAATTTTTTTGAACATTGTGGGTTTGATTTGCCAACATCTCTTGTTCCCCTTCTAGAGGAGATGGAAAAGAGCTCAGACTCTCACACCCATCACACTTATCAATACTTTTAAAAAATATATATTTATTTATTTGACAGAGATCACAAGTAAGCAAAGAGCCAGTCAAAGAGAGGAGGAAGCAGGCTCCCTGCTGAGCAGAGAGCCCGATTTAGGGCTTGGTCCCAGACCCTGAGATCATGACCCCAGCCGAGGGAGAGGGTTTACCCACTGAGGCACCCTGGTGCCCCTAGAGTTATCAATACTTTTAATTATATGTAAGCATTAGCGAGGGATTTTTCATTTCAAATTTAACTCCCAAGAAACCCAGGATCAAGGAAGGAGTCAACTTTCTAGAACATGTAGGTGATATTTCTGTAGTGAATCTAGATCATTCATTTATGTGGATGGAATTTGATCTACTCATGGTATGGAACAAAATAAACTTTACCAAAATAAAGTTTAACAACCTAAAATAACTTGAGATGAGAACATTTTAAAACTAGACCGTGTTCAGTCTTGTGATATCCACATGTATTCTAAGCTTTTGTGCTGCAGAAAAGAACAAAAATGTGAGAATGAGGTAGGCAACGAATATATTATGCATATTTGAGTAAATTTAATTAAACAAGAACAGGTGTCACATCAGAAGTATGATGTAACTCTTCTGTGGTCTCTTCCCCACCCCAGAACTAATGAGCTTAGTTTTCACTGAGAGCAAGAGGTCTGGGCTTGCAATGTTGGGTTTTGCTTGAAATCACTTAAAATGTCATTCAGCAATATTCACACAAAAAGAAAGAAAATGCATAGCCAGGATTAAATTCACACAGAGTTAAGCCACTGAAATTAAGCCTGGAATTATATACTTTAAAAAAAAAAATTCTATCTAGTGAAACATGAGATGGAATTTGTGTTAAATTAGTGAAAGTTAATCAATATTGACAGTCAATTGTGAAAAAGACATGGTTAAACCTATTGATGGTCCCATAAACCTCAGTGAGGAAATATCCATGTTTGAAATATGTTTGCAATCTTTTCTTTCTGATTTTTTTAAAGATTTTATTTATCTATTTGACAGACAGAGATCACAAGTAGGCAGAGAGGAAGGCAGAGAGAGAGGAAGGGAAGCAGGCTCCCTGCTGAGCAGAGAGCCCGATGTGAGGACCGAGCTGAAGGCAGAGACTTAACCCACTGAGCCACCCAGGCGCCCTGCTTTCTGATTGTTAAAGGCAAAGCCATGTTATGGGACAGTGGAGACTTTTAGATTAGCCCAGGTTAAATATAACCTGAATAAATATACTGCACAACTATGGAAAGAATGTGCATTCTGAAGGAATGTTTATCATTCCTTAATGCAAAAGAAGGTGACCTGATTTGTCTGCATAACATCTAGGAGGTAAAGGAATCAGACTTTCTGCAGAATCTAAAGCTTCAGTGAACAGATCTTGCTAACTTGGGAAGAATAGAACTCATATATGGGGTGGATTATGTATGTTTTGTAATGGTTTTGTCTACTATCTGGACTAACTTCTAACAAATATCCAGTTTATCAAATTTTATCCTATCTCTTGTTTAGCTACCAAGAGCTAGTCTCCCATGATCTGACCAGCATCAGTGCATAGACAGAAACAAACTGCTGATATAAAAAGAAAGAAAAAGAAGAAAGAAAGAAAGAAAGAAAGAAAGAATAACGAAAGAAGAGAAGAAGAAAGAAAGAAAGAACAAAGAAAGAAAAGAAGAAGAAAGAAAGAAAGGGAGAAAGAAAGAAAGAAGGTAACATAGGGAAAAATAAAACTTGCAAAAGAAATCAAACAAGTTATAGTACATGTGGAGGGAAACTAACATAATAGAAGAGCTCTTCACAAATTAGAGTTCTTTGTTTATAATTGCTAACATGAGGAAAATATGATAATGTTTTTACTATCACAAAAAGATTCATTTAATAATTGATATAGATTTTATGTACCTTCATGTTTCTTCAATTTAACTTTCCTTTATACTCTAATGACACAAGTTATTTCATAAGTCTTCCCCCTGCTCTTGTGTCCTTCCTCTCTATTTCCCAGAGGTACACTTTTGGCATTATTCCCCTAAATCTAGATAATATTACAATTTTACTGATTTATAGTTTAGATTTAGGCGTTATGTAGGCATTTCACTCTGCTTAAAGATAAGAATAGAACTGTCTTCATCACTAACTAGACCTCAGCATATATACATATGACCCATAATACCACCTTATTATTATTATGATTATTAAAATAATCAGAATGAAACAATAATATGGAGGGCTGAGCCAAGTGGAATACTTCTGGGCACATATAAAGGGATATGTGAGCATGTACGTTCGCTTGGTAGAAATTATAATTACATATTTTGAGATAAAATGCTATATTCAACCTTGAAAAGTAATTGTGAGTTTAAATAATTTGAAATATCATTTGAAAAAATTATCTGTGTAAGTATATTTGTGAAGTATTTGTGCGTATGGTAGATGAAATTTATCAACACTAAGAAACTTGACATACTGTCTAGCTTTTTAAGATTATACTGCTACATTAATAATTTTAACATTTCAAATACCCATATTCAGTCAACACAGATATAAAATTTATTACATATATTTGAAAGAATATATTTTTGAGTAAAGCCTCAAATGTATTGATAAATCATTTATATCAGGTGTCACAATTTTAAACGCTATTAATCTTTACATTCCTCTCTTTATGACTTATGGTATTATCTGAAAATTATTTTAAGTGATTTTGGAACAGTAAAAACCAAAAGTTTTTACTCTTTATAACCAAAAGCTAAATATGTTTGTAGTAGATTTGTCTCCTAAAGACAATTATCCAGTGTTAGCCTTTATAAAATTTATCTTTAGCATTTACTTTTTAAGTTTTTCCAAAGAAAACCTTTAATCCCTTATTTTTGAATTGAATGTATTTTTTCTCCTCATTTTTAAAAATGTGTTTGCTATAGCTTTTTCCACATTTGCCTCTCTATTATTATTAAATTAACTTTTAGTATTTCATGTAAGCATTATTTTAAAATAGTGTTATGAAGATTACTTGTATAATTATTTTTCTGTCTTCAGCAAGCCAAGAATTATAGGTGAAATTTGTAATTTAATAAATTAAACCCAAATAATTTGGTTGTGTTCTTACAAATCTTCAATGTGTTTGGCTGTTTTATTAAGATAATTTTGTTAGTTCCTTAGTGAGATTATGAAAGTTAATAGATCTCCCTAACTGTCCAATCATTATATTTGTAAGAAGTAAAGAAAATCTCTTATTTGGGCAATATCCCACTCTATATTATCAAAACCATTGTTCATTGACATAAATGGAAAATTGTACAAACTATTAATTAATAAGTGACATATTTTATGAAGAAAAGATGATATAATAATGAACTTTTTATGTCCTGTATGTTATCTAATGTGAGGGGAAAAAGTAAGGATTTTCCTTTAAAGATGGAGAGGTGATTATAAAAGCCTTGTAAAATAAAGAAACCTGTCCTGAATTTCTGGTTGAACAAAGCCTAAATCTGACCTATGATGAAGTCGGGAAATTACTGCGAATGAGTGGAACACATCCTGAAGGTCAGTGAGCTTATAGGGGGGACTAATTGTCACATAATGGAATACATTTTTCTGTCCTTTACATTTGACATCTAAAATGATCCAGTTTTGATTGAATCTTGATGTAGATTTCTAAACCAGACTGCAGATTTCGACATATTTTTTTTGGATTTAATGGAAAAGTCACTTGAACATGTAATGAAAAAATATACTTTAAAAAACAGTGTAATTAGCTCAGAAGTACCTAATTTATAAATGGCCAGTGTGTTGTAGTAAAAATTTCCCTTCTTTTTTGTGATAGTGATTTTGATATAAATATTTGGGTAATATGGTATTTATTTTGAAAGCATCTATTAAACATAACTGTCAGTAATTGTTTGAAATGGTGAATATAGTTCTTGTGATTTAAAGCAAACGATACTTAAGTATAATTGATCTTATTAAGTATTATGAGGAGGCTGTTTTAGGCTGTTTTAAGTAAGGAGTATTTTTATTTGTTGATCAAAGAATCACAATTTGGGTAGTGGGAGGCCTGTGATTTGGACTTTATGTTTTCTCAAAAGATGCTTTGTGAGCATTTTCTACTTCCTTACCCCCCATATATGAGATCTACTCTTCCCAGGTAAACAAATCTTTTGTAATAAGGGTAAAGGCTACATCTTAATTGCAGGTCACTTCTGTGATGAGAGCTAGAAAAGACATAATAAAATAATTATGGCTTCAAACTAACAATTAATTTTAACTACGTACCTGAAGAATCATTTCTTTCTTTTTAAAATTTTAACTACTCATTTTTCACAAACACTTGACTTAAAGCAATGTAATTAGTTGCTTCCTCGTAAATGATAACAGTGACACTAATAAAATTGTTTCTGATTCTTTTCCTTTCTTTCTTACTTTTTTAATAACCACTTTAAGCAAAGTGTGTAATTTATTACTCTTTCCATAGGACTAGATTTTTTTTAACACTCTATTTAATTTGTTTTCTACTTCATTACTTAGGCTTCTTTTTAATCCATTTTCTCCCTTTTGCTGTCTCCCACAGAATATAGTTTATATGATATTTTATATTTGTATCTTTTTAGTGAAATAATAGGTGAGGGGTTTTGTAAATATTCTACTTTCATTTGAAAATAATGCTCTCCATATCTTGCTTGCAGAGTTCTTTGTAGCCACTGTCTTAAATTTGAAGAGCTAATTAATTTTCTTACTGTGATCTTTCATATAGTGTTTTGTTGTTGTTGTTTTGCCAGCAGGATCTTTCATATTCTGATATAGACATGTTAACATATCCCAATATGGCCATGAATTTGCTAGCTTCTCTTTTTAAGGTAGCTATGTCTTGCTTTCTATAACTGAGGACTCTATCATTAACAACAAACAAGTGCCAGTTTTTTGTTTTTTGTTTTTTTTTAAGTATATTGTGCTTTATTGCTGTTGTTTTTATGGTTAACTTCATGTTTATATTTATTCTATTCTTATATTAAAATTGCTACATTAGCCTTATTTTTATATTTATCTACTTATTTGCCTCTATTATCAAACTTTCTACATTCTTTTATATTTTACAGGTATTTATTTTGTAGCAGTCTTCTCTGTACCTTGTTTAAAAAGAGTGAAAACATATAGATGTATGTGAGCAAAAGCTGAAATGTTTTATAAACATTTTATTGAAGTGAATGTATGAAGAAAATACATGTACTATAACTATAAATTGATGAATTTTCATTAATCAAACACACCTCGCCACCACACCCAAATTAAGACACCAGATATTACCAGCTGCAGAAACCTAGCTCATGCTTCCTCTAGTCAATGCCAGACCCTTCCTCAAGGGCAAGCAACCACTACCCTAACTTCTAACACCATATGTTTTCCAAATTTTGCATATTATATCAATAGAATCATACAGAATGTACTATTTTGTCTTTGATTTCTGTTACCCAGGATCATGCTTGTGAGATGCATCCATGATATGGACTGAGTTTGTCTTCCCAAACTTTATATGTTGAAGTCTAAGCTCACAATGTGACTGCATTTAAAACTGGGCCTTCAAGAGGTAATAAAGATAAGATTGAGCCTATAAGGGTGGGGCTCCAGTCCAATAGGATAGTAGAAACCATGCAACTTGCTCTCTCTGCTGTGTGAGGACACACCTAGAAGGCAGCCAATTGCAAGCCAAGGAGAGCACTCTCAGTAGAAATGAAATGCTGTTAGAATGTTGATCTTGGACTTAAAAGCCCCCAGAAATCCAAGGAATTTTGTTTATGTTGTTTAAGACACAAAGCAGAGTGTGGCATTTTGTTATGGAAGCCCAAACCGACTTAAATAATCCATATTATTAAACAATGATTACTGCTGTTGATTATTCCATTATGTGAATATGCCACAATTTTTTCATTCCCTTGACGATGAGCGTTTTGGTAGCAGTTTCCATGTTTTAATAATTATGAATCAAGCTTCTATGAACTTTCTTATACATAAGTATTGGTAAACTAATGCACACATGTTTGTTTATTCAGGAATGGAAACTGACTTACCAGGTTTGTATTAGTTCGGTTTTAGCAGATATTACAGAGCAGAGAATCTAGTTTGTCCATATTCTCACCAAACTTTTTATTCTCTCCTTTTCATTTCATCCTCATTGGTTGACATTTAGCAGTGCCATCAAAAATTTTGCATTTTTTTTTGGTGAAAATGAAATTGAGTTGAGTATGTTTTCATAGCTTTAATGACTATTTAGATATCTTTTGTGAAGTACCTATTTGATTATTTGCTTATTTTTCTTTTGAGGTTCTTACTTATAGATTATAATAATTGTTGCATTTGGAAATACCTTCAATCACTCATGGGTTGAGTTTCCTCATCACTGTTTCTTTTGATGAGTAGATGTTTTTAGAGTTAATGCTATTGAAATGGTACTTTTAAATTGATAACCTTTTGTGCCATTTTTAAGAAATATTTGTCAAACCAAGGTATTAATATGTATCACTGTGTTTTCTTCTAACAAACTATACTGTTTCAACTTTTATATTTACATTTTTACTTCCTTTTGAATTTGCTTTCATTTAAAATGGTGGTATGGATCAAGACAGTTTTCTTTTTCTATTTGAATATCCAGTTGCTACAATACTATTTACTAAAATATACATTCTTTCGCTGTACCGCAGTGTTGTCCTTCCCATAATTAGGTGAAATATATGTATGGGTAGATTTGGGGAATCTCTAGGATATGCTTGTGATGAGTTTGCATACCTCCCTACAAAGCACTTCCTGATTAATGTGTTTTATAGTGGATCTTGGAATTTGGTAGTATAAACTATGAAGTTTTGTCCTACTTCTTCAGATTCCCTGACACTTTTTTCCTTTGCGTTTTCAAATTAATTTTAGAATCGGTTTTGAACCCCCCTCTAAAGGTCCACAGATCTATGATCACACCACATACATGCACGCAGAGAGCTGCAATTTTAATTGAGATTGTATTATATATACAGTTTGCTGTGCTTAAAATTTACAATTTTAACTTATTCATTTTTCCAACATATGAATATTGAATATCCTTTACTTTTTTAGTTCTTTACTTTTACTCAGTAATGATTTGTAGTTTATGATTAAATGTTTCCAAGTGATTAGTTTGGTGTATCATTCACAAGTACCACATAATTTTATTAATTTTTAAATTAATTTTGACCCATGTTTACTTTTAAAATTTTATGTTTCTTTACCTTTCTCAGTATTTGATTCTCAGTATTTGATTTCCTCTCTGGATTTCATTAGATTTAGTTTTATTCCCTCTTTCCTTCCTTTTCCTTATTTTTAAAATATAGATTATATATTTATCACTCCATTGTTTTAGTGCTTCTCTTTAACTTTTTAAAGTTGGAGAATACGTTCTAATAAAATCTATAATTATTGAGCATTAGTACCCTTATTTTGACTAGAATTTTTAAAATATGCTTGAACTCCTCATTGAACACCAAATCAGCATTCCTTTGAATTTTATTGTGTATCTATTTAACAACAAATATGTGATTACCATTAGAATACAGTAAATAAGTTAAATAAATTTTAGTAGAGAATTTATAAATTCTATGATCTTTGTTTGCATTCCTCCCAAACCTTTCTTCAGTCAACACCATGAAGAACTATGTTACATAATATATATTTTAAATAGAGACTAATGACTAGTAATATTTTTCAGCTTTTATATATAAAAGTTTATCCATCTGCCTTCCTTCATAC
Organism: Taxidea taxus jeffersonii; assembly: GCA_003697995.1. Taxonomy (NCBI): domain Eukaryota; kingdom Metazoa; phylum Chordata; class Mammalia; order Carnivora; family Mustelidae; genus Taxidea; species Taxidea taxus. The sequence continues at coordinate 18,970 of RCUC01165436.1, forward strand.
ATGACAGTTAGAATGTATATAGTTCTAGTTAGCAGTTATTTTGCTTCAAGATGTGTATGGTATCTCTGCAATATCACAGAGAAATTTTTCCAGTGAGAAAATTCTTCCCTTCTTGTTCATTTGAAGATAATCTGCATCATGTCCCACCCAGTATAGCTTTTAAGTGTACCCTTTTACCTTTTCTGATGCCAATTATACTATGATTTATCTTGGTTTTAATTTATGTGTTAAATTTGGTACTTGAAGTACATTTATCTGCAAATCAGTATTTTTCCTCAATTTAAATTTTTTTTTTTTTTACTTTTCAGGTTCTTTGTTTTCTTTTTCTTTTTTTTAAATTTTAATTAAGCTTTTTTTTTAATTTAAACATATAATGTAACCCCACCACCCTCTCCCAACCCCCCTCCCTCCCACTCCCCTCAGTTTGTTTTATGATATTAAGAGTCTATTTTGGTTTGTCTCCCTCCTGATCCCATCTTGTTTCATTTTTTCTTTTCCTACCCCCTTAACCCCCACCCCCATTGCATCTCCACTTCCTCATATCAGGGAGATCATGTGATAGTTGTCTAAAAATTATCTTTTCCAATATTGTGTTCTTTCACATTTTTCTATTCTTTTTTTTTTTTTTTTTGAATAGTTTTTTTAATACTTAACCTCCCCATGTTATATCCAAATCATTTACTACTCTTTTATAATTTTGTTTATCTGTGCAACATTGCAGGTGTTTTCCTTAGTCTTATATTTAATTTACTAAAGTTCTCTCCTCAACTGAATCCAGTTTAAATTCTGGTTTAAATATCTATTGCATATTTTATTTCTACATTAAAAAAAATCCAACTTTTAACTACTTGCTTTCTTTTAACTATTTGCATACTCCAAGTATACTTAAATATATATTAATTTTTATATTTTAACTTCGTATGCTACAATATTGCTACAATCACTTGTCAGTTCCAGGAGTTTCTTTATTGACTCCTTTGGATATTCTACACAAATGACAACCACATCATTTGCAAACCAGAATGTTTTTCCTTCTCCTTTCTCCATCTCTATACCTTTTTTTTTTCCTCTTCTTGTCTTATTGCTAGAACTTCCAGTATGATGTTGAAAAGCATGGTGAGAGGGACTGTTTTTGGTCTTTGTCTTGAGCTGGGAAAGATTTGAGCTTACCATTCATTATGATGTTAGCAGTAGGACTTTTGCAAATATTTTTTATCAAATAGAGAAAATTTCCCTCTGTCATAGTATACTGAGAATGTGTACTATGAATAGCAGATGGATTTTTGTCAAATGTTTATTCTGCATTTAAAACTAATTTTATTGATCATGCTTTTCAGTTCTTCAGCCTATTGATATGATGGATTACATTAATTAATTTTCAATTGTTAAATCAGCCTTGAGTACCTGGGAAAAATTCCAGTTAGTCACAGAGTATCATTCTTTTCATCCATTGTTGAATTTAGTTTGCTAATATTTTGGGGGGGATTTTTTGCATCTTTATTAATGAGAGATATTGTCTGTAGTTTTCTTATATCTTTTCATCCATGTTGTATACTGCAGGAGTTCCTTCTTTTTTTAAATCTGAATAATATTCTATTGTAGGTATTTTCTTTACATTTTCTTTTCTATTCATCCATCAGTAGACATTTAAGTTTTTTGGCTATTGTGATTAGAACTTGGGTATTGTGACTAATGCTGGAAAAAACACAAGGATGCTAATATCACTTCAAGATTCTGATTTCACTGATTTTGAATACATACCCAAATGTGGAATTGCTGGGTCATATGGTAGTTCTATTTTTAGTTTTTAAGGGATTTTCCTACTATTTTCTATATCAGATGCCCACCACGTAAATAAGAGTTCGAATTTCTCCACATGCTTGCCCATACTTCTAATTTTTTTTTCTTTAATAATTGTCATTTTAACAGGAGTGAGATGTCTTTTCATTGTGGTATAGGTTTGCATTTTCCTGATGATTGTGGTTTTGAACACCTTTTCTTTTTTTCAAGATTTTTTGAGAGTTATTTGTTTTAGAGAGAGTGCACATGCATGAGGAGGGCAGGAAAGAGAGGGAGAAAGAAAGAGAGAGAAGCAGACACTTTGCTGACTGAGGAGCCCCATGTAGGTTTGATCTCATGATCCCAATATCAAGACCTGAGCCAAAATCAAGAGTTGGACACATAACCAACTGAGCCACCAGGTACCCCAGGCATCTTCTCATGTTCCTGATGGCTATTCTTATGCCTTCTCTAGAGAAATGTCTATTCAAGCCTATAGACCATTTTTTAATTTGTTTTTTGTTTGTTTCTATTAAGTTGTAGCACTTACTTATACATTTTGAAAATTAATCCTTTATCAGATACCTGGTTTGCAAATATTTTCTCCCATTCTGTCTTTGACTTCTTTGGTTATGGGCTGCCCAAAATGTTTTGTTGTTCAATGTTGATCTACTTCTATGTTTTGTTGTTGTTGACCATGCTTATTGTTTCATATCTACCAAACCAGTGCCAAGACCAATGTTGAGAAACTTTTCCCCTTTGTTTTCTTCCAGAAATTTTATGATTTCAGGTCTTACATGTAAGTCTTTAGTTCATTTCTGAATTTTTTTGTTTGTTTATGGTTCAAAATGAGTCCAATTTTATTTTGCTTGTTCATATCCAATTTTCCCAAAATAATTTATTGGGAGAGACTCTGTCCATTATGTATTCTTGGCACACTTGAAAATGATCAGTTGACATTTTAGATGCACTTGATTTTATAGATGAGTATTTATTTCTGGTCTCTATTCTGTTCCATCATTCTATATATCTATCTTTATGACAATACTGCACTGTTTTAAATACTGTAGCTTTGTGATATATTTTGAATCAGGATATCTGATTGCTCCAGCTTTGTTCTTCTCTCTTAAGATTGATTTGACTATCAGGGGGTCTGATTCATATGAATTTTAGAATTGTTTTATCCCTTTATTTATGTGAAAAATTGACATTGGGATTTTTTTTTTACTTTATTTAAGCTTTATTTAAACATATTATGTAACCCCACCACCCTCACCCAACCCCTCTTCCCCCCACCCCCCTCAGTTTGTTTTATGACATTAAGAGTCTCTTTTGGTTTTTCTCCCTCCCGATCCCATCTTCTTTGATAGGGATTTCATTGAATTCTTTATCACTTTGGATAGTGTGGACACTTTAAAATTTTAAGTCTTTCAATCCATAAACAGATGATGGTTTTTCACTGTTTGTATTTTAAAAATGTTCTTCATCAGGGCTTTGTAGTTTTCAGTATACAAGTCTCTCATCTCCTTGGTTAAGTTTGTTCCTAAGTGTTTTATTATTTTGAATGTTACTGTGAATGATATTGCTTTCCTAACTTTCTTTTCAGATAGTTTTATATTAGTTTATAAAAACATAACTGATTTTTGTTTGTTGATGACTTGGTATCTTGCCACAGTCCTGAATTCTAACTCTACATGTGGTCTTCAAGGCTTTCTATGTAAGAATTATGTCATCTGTAAATAGGGATAATCAGAACCATAATGTAACAAACATTGGTCAATTTGACTGACTTTGGAAAGAACAGAAATTGAACACTTGGGAGAAACAAATAGAGATGACTTTTTCAAGGATTTTTGTTTTAAAGTGAGGGAGAGTAAAATAGTGGTAAGCAGGTGGTAATGAAGTCACACTTCTACCTACTTTGGGTCAAAAAAGCCTCCAAGGAAATGAAAAATTATTTGAAGTAAATGAACATAATAAGGGAACGGATCAAATTTTGTAAACCATAATATCAATTTTGTTTAGAGGAGAAATAACATTGGATATATGTGTAAGAAAATGAAAATTCAAGTACCAAACTTTTCATTCTAGCAGGCTAGTAAAAAAGAGCAATTAAGACTCACAGTAGGCAGAAGTAGGAAAAAAGAGCAGAAATCAATCAAATTGAAAACAGGAAAACAATAGAGAAAAGTAAAAAGGAAAGTTCTTTGAGAAGATCAATAAAATTGATAAATCTCTCTCTAGGGTAATTAAGAAAAGGCAGAAACACAAATACCAATGTGAGAAATAAAAAATGGGTCATCATTACTGACTTGTGGACATTAAAAGATAATGCAATACTAAAAACAAATCTATGCTCTTAAATTTGATAACCTGTATGAAGTAGATCAACTTCTCAAAAGAAGCAAACTACCAAAATTCATGCAAGGAGAGGTAGATAATTTGGATGGATCTATAAAAGAAATCAAATAACTAATTAACATATCATCAAAAAAGTACAAGATCTAAATAAATTATTTTACTTACAGAAAAAAAAACCACATTTTTTCTTATGTCTCAAAGGTTTTTTTATCAATTCATTAATTAATGATGTAACCAGTAGGTGTCATACGTAGTTCAAAGGAGAATTTTAAAACACTCATGTAAAGGGCTATTAGGAAGGTTAAAATTAATTTATAAAATGTTGGTCAATATCCACAGGGCAATTTTTATGTGTGTTCACCAGGCACAATTTGTATTTTTATGAGACAAAAATATTTAATTTTAAAATTATTTATACAACTTTCAAATTTTTAAAATGGCTAAATCAATGAAAAGCAAAGGTAACCTGGAGGGGGACACTCAGTGGGGGAGTAATCATTTTTGGCCATTTTGGTGTCTTCACCATTTACCCTTACACCTGCTACCAATGAATGGAGCAGGAGCTCTTGCAGAATCTCAAATAAGTTACAGAAAATAAATTCTTCATGTATTTTAAAAGCAATATATACATTTTACAACTCTTTATGAAGTCAGCTTTCAGGGTTGCCACTACTACTGTTAATGGTTATTTTGCCATTAATATCCATCTGAATTGTCCCACGTTAATGTACTGCATAACTGAAGATGGCTGACTTTGCCAAAATTTCTAGAACCAGAAACATGAATTCACAGAGTCCTCATGCCAGTACTGATAAGGTCTATTAATTTTGATGAAGTAAAAAAATACCTCTACCCAACCTGAGTTCCAAATTCATTTATATGAGGAGACCCAATGCCATAGCTCCTCAGATTTATAACATCATAGAGACTTGCCCTTTGACTTTAATTCTATTGCCTTCTCCCTAGCACTTTAATTTGAGATCTTGAGAATCAGAGAGAATGGGATTTCTTGCTCAGGAGTGATAGGAAATGAAAAATATATCCAAACTTCTTCTGAAGATCTTGAAAACCTCTTGTTCCTAATATTATTCCACCCATCTATCTTTCCATTCATCCAGGTTTCCAATCACTAATACTAGCATGAGTGTAGTGTTAATGCTGAATGACTAGGATAAGCTTATCATAAATTAGCAGAAGGTTCCTAAATCCTATCATCTGATGCCTTTACAGAGAGTTCTATCTTCTGATCCAGGGAATCAACATGGTGTCTTGTGGGAGGGAGTAGCGGGTTGCTGGAGTGAAAGAAATTCAAAATTGTTAGCTTTTTCTTCAAGCACATTATCATTTGTGAAATATAGAGACTTGGAGTAGCACTGTTTAATGAGATTCCTGTCATAATTAGCAATGCACTTGACAAATCATAATCAATCACTGGGTACAAATTCCTTTAGTACACCATGTTGATGTCTGGTTAGTTCTTGAATTCAGCCCAAATGCTGAAAACACTGAACTCAGTCCTTCACACTTGTGCTCTTATGTCCAATCAGTCATTCATGAAAAATGTTGTCTCAGTTTGTTTTGGTTAGTGTAATAGAATAATATCATTCTTTTTAAATATTAAATTATAGTTTTTGTGATACTGTAGTCACTGTTAACATTGTTTATAGCTTTGGACTGTAGTTTGTTTTTTTTTTCCTCAACTTCTGTACACTGATCATGAGCGCATTCACATATTCTTATAGTTAATATTTGTTGGGATTATCTCTACCAATCATTTAGAAAAAAATGATATTATTTCTCCATAATTTCTTCTAGATATTAGGAATGGAGTAAAAACCTCATAATTTATTCTATAAGGCCATCATTACCCTAAACAAAATTAGATACACATTGCAGTGAAGGAAAACTGCATACTGATATCTCTTATGAATATTGATTCAAAAATTCTCAACCAAATATTTGCAAGTTGAATCCAAAATGGGCAAATGTTCCAAAAATCTATTACTCCACTTAAACTCCAAATTATCACTTGTTTTTAAAAGCATTCTTATTTTTCCCTCTATAGACAAACATGTTTACCTAAAATACCTACCTAAATATCTACCTAAAATGTTATGGGGTTAGTAAAACAACAAAGATGACAAAACAAAAAATAAATATTGCTTTGTTTATAGATAAATTAAACTACTTTTTTTTTTTTTTTTTTTGACTAGTTATGAGAAATTAAGTAAATATATTTTCCAGTAGAATAAAGGTCAACCAAATTTCCGCTGATATATTTGGTTCCATGATAAAACAGTTAAAAAAGTCTATGAACATAAATTATTACCAAACATGATGTTGGGATAAAATATATGTAAAAAACCCTATTAAACTTTTGATTTAAATGATATGCTTTGAAATTAGTAAATATATTTTTGAAGCAGAAGCTGGATAAAAGAAATCTCAATCATCATTATCTTTACAGGAGATTAGCAGGAGCAATTGCTCTAGAGAAACTGGTATTTATTAAGCCAATGTAGGCCTTAGATGATACATTCATAATTATTATAACTTAATCTTCCTACCACTCCAACTAAATACTGTTATCCCAAATGTGTCAAAAGAGGAAATAGCCCCATGTGGATTAAGTATATTTCCTAAAGTCACACATCTAAGCATAGGGCAGTAATGTCAATTTAGAAATAATAGCATCACTTGAGAATTTGGCTCTATTCAATAATGGAAATTTGAGGTTGTATTTGGTATCAAGGAATCATGACATATATTTTCCTCTGAATTCAAGGTGTTCTGATTAGGAATGTTTTCAAATACAAACAACAGAGTATTTACCTCTCAGTTGCTTAAGCAAATAGCATCTTCCTTCTCTTCTCCTCATGTTCACATGTGCACCCACACACACACACTCACACACACAAACAATTCATACAAAAAAGGAAGGAGGGAAGTCCAGAGCAATGAAAATTCTTTAACATTATTTTGTCGAAATAGGCTTCTATTTTTCCATTCTACCATCTGTATTGTGTATAATTTTCTTGTCCTCTGACCCTTGGTCCCTACCATACCTTAGACATTATATTTCTACTGGAGAGAGGGAGTGGATGCAAAGGCTATGAATTAAAAGTTGGAACTGCTGAGGCTGTTTTTGTTGTTGTTGTTGTTTTAGTCTGGAAAGCAAAATCTTTCTGAGAAGCTTTACTGAGAAATGCCACCTGCTACTTCTTAACACATGATTATTTGGAGACAGTTCTCTGTGAGTCTCTTATGCTTTTGCATGTATGCAGAGTCACTGACAATGTTTCATTTTCTGTAGTCTTTCAGTTATTTATATGGTGAACAGACTTAGAAATCGATTCTCCCTCCAGTGTAGAGGGCAAGTTTGTGTGCTGTCCTGTAAAGTCAAGATAGTCTCTCCTTCTGGGATAAAGGATACTCATATTAGCTTGCAACCATTATAAAAGTTTGGGGTTTCCTAAACGGAAAGTCCATCTCCTGTAATGTGACCCACTGTGAGTGTATGGTACATATGGCTCTTACTGCATTGCCTATGGGAAGTGATCTGTGGTCATGAGTGGTGGTCCCTTACGGCCTTGCACATTTCTACATAGACTATGTAGGCAAGACTTGACTGCAAGAGATTTCGGTCTTCACAGAATATCCTGTGATCTTCTTTCTCACGAGATCATGAGAAGTTTATGAAGAGTTGTTACCAGGCCACTTTCCACTTGCCTCGCACACCCCTTGGGAAGCTGTCACAAGACATTTTTTCATAGACTTCCAGCTCATGATGGGCTGTGAGGCTATCTGCCTTGCTTTCTTTGGTTACAGCTGCAGGTTCTAAAATTGCTTAGCTGTAGCACATCAGCTCCTTTAGCATGGGGTCTCCCAACACTCAGGCTGTATTGTCATGGCATCTGTCCCCTTTTGTTTCAATGTTGTCTTTAGGGACAAATGGCACAGATGGAGGCACCTTTGCCTTTCTTGTTTTTTGTTATCTATGTAAGAAATAGATTCAATCTCAACAGGTCTTGCCCTTTACTGGCCAAATTTTTCAGCTTTGCCTTAATAAGAAATTAGAAGGGAGGGAATACTGGATGGGAGGAAACCAGAGAGGGAGACAAACCATGACAGACTCTTGACTCAGGGAAACAAACTGAGGTTTGCAAAAGGGGGGGTGGGGAAGGATGTGGCAACTGGGTGATGGGGATTAAGGAGGACATGTGACGTGATGAGCACGGGGGTTATATGCAACTGATGAATTATTGAACACTACATCTGAAATTAATGATGTACTATATGCTGGCAAATTGAATTTAAATAAAAACAATAATAATAGTAAAAATAAAATTCTCAGTAATTGAAAAAAATTAAATTAAAAAAGAAAATGATGATGCTTAGTTACTGCTGTTGTGAACTGTCCTTGATCCAGGACTGTTCTCTGATCCAGGAGAGTTGTGTCTTCTACCATCATCTGTGAAACTGTGATGGGCAAATTTGTTAACCTGCAAAAAGTGTAAGATCTTTTGGAGTTCCTGAAAATGACATTGGCTAGATTTGTGTCACATATATATCTCCACCTGGATGATGGTTAGGGAGAAAAGACTGTATATACAGTTTGAGTTTCCAAACAATAATGTATACCATATGAAGCTAAACTCTTTAAAAAACATGTGGAAGAGCTTAATAGGAAGGCCTAATTTTAACTAGTAATATGCTTACAACAATAAAATTCATAATTCTTATCATGGTCTCCTTTGCCAAAGTACTATAGTTTTATTCATCTCCTTACCTGACACTTTTTAAAAATTAAAAAAAATATATATTTAAATAGCATACATTGTTTACTGTTTTCAATGAGCAGAATCTAGAGGGGATCAGGAAATATGTTTCAGAGCATTTAAAAGCATTTTGGGTTCTTTTCTCTATGCTTAGGAAGTCATTATCTGTTGAGGTTGGGAGCTCTTAAATGGTTTTGAGATTTTAAAATACAGATGTTAGAAAAGTTATTAGTTTAAAAAATGATCCTTTTAGGAGCTGAATGTACTTCAGTGCTAATTATAACTTTTAATGATTGTAAAGTGCCCTGGGAGACTGTAATGAAGAAGATTGCATGACTACATCTCCACTGTAAATTTTCCTTTCCCAAACACAGTGTAAGGATAAAGGAAATGTGTTTGAACACCCAAAGGACAGAGCTAATTGTGTAAAGTTCACTAAATGTTAACAGTTTCCCAGTGAACCAGGAGTCATGTAAGGGAATTATAGACACATGTTCTGAGACATCTTTGGCAGCATTAGTTCTCTAGAGTTAAGAAAAAAAATGGACTGAGAAAAATTTGAACAATGATATTGCTTGCTTAGCCCATAATAGATGTTACTTAAGTCAAAAGTACTGGGAGGAGACACTACAATTTGCGAGTCTATTAGGGAAACTTCCTGTTTGTTTCTAATTGACTTGCTGAAAACTGTGTGGATTTCCAGCTATATACCTCTAAATTAAAATTGCTCACAATATCTCAGAAGTCAGGATCATTGCCTCTGTAAGTTATGAGTTAACATAATAAGTAGTCAAAGTACTGCTCCCTGAAAACATTATTTTTGGACCTGAAATATTTTATCTGAATTGCTTCATACAGTGGTTCATTTGCACTTAATAATTTAGCATATCTTTCTCCAATTCTTTGCTCTCTTGTGATTGTTGCAGTTCAAAGGCTAAATGGTGCCATTTCTCTTAATTGTTGTCAGATGTGAGCATCATTTTACAGAGAGAATAAAGTGTTCCTCCCCTTGGAAATAAAGACCCTTTGCAAGGGAAGTTATCTCTTCCATAGAATTAAATGCCTTGTCTAAATTAGGTAATTTATCTCTACAACTCACTTCAAGTAATGTTTATTTCCTTCTTTATTTCCCCATTGGTATCTAAGATTACAGATGGGGTTTTGATTTTTAAAAATATTGTTAGAATATTCCAAGGAATCTCTTGTGGACTTTTCCTATTTTTAATTTTCAACATATAAATTTATAGATAGAAGTATTTGTTAGGGCAATGAGAAACCAATTATGCATGTGTCAAATGGTTTTAATGACAAATATCTTTGATATTCACATATTAATCCATCTATAAATCCTAGGAGAGAATCTAAGTCCAGACTAAACGATAACATGACCTGTAAAATCTTGAAAAGAAGTGATTTTACCACTAACTAGGGCTCTTATCTTTGTTGTGAAATTTTACAGAACTTTTATCAATTTTCCAAATCCAATACTCAGAACACCTAAATCAACAATACAATAATTGCTGTCACTTAACAAAAACTTAATTGTCAGGAACTTTTCTAAAGACAGTGATATCAAGACTTCAAGAAATGGACTAGATTTATGAATTGATGGTTATAAACAGATAGCCCATTTCATTTTCTGTAATTTCTACATTAATGGTAAAACATAAATGTTGAAATTGTCTATATTTCAAACAATTATTTGATAAAATTAGCTTCCAAAAATACCTAAAATGTTTGAGTAATTCCCTATTGGACCCTATATGATACTTGTATCACAGAGTATGTGGGCTATAATAGACATATTTTTCATAAAAAAAAGTATCACTAAAATGGAATAAAAAACAGAAAGCAGCCATAATAATAAATGAGTGCTATTTAACTCTTCAATCCTATGCCTTTTTAGTTTCTTTCTACTTTCTTTACTTTGTTGTCATTGTCGTGGTTATTTCTGAGAATAAATATGGAGAACATATGGCTGTTGATTAGAGATAAATGTCTACACCCTATTGTTATGTTGATGTAGAGGACTATATGTGAAAAAACACAGACTAACATGAGAAATTGCAATGAAAGCCGAAAATACTATTCTAATTAAATATGGTTGATATAAATTATTCTGTAATTATATGTTTATATATGATATTTACACAGATCAAGAATATTTTTTATACCTCTTGGAATTTTGATATGATGATTTTGTACCTTGCTTTAATTAAACCTAAGTTTTTTTTTTAATGTTTTTTATGGTAAACATGCTGGCAAACTCCTCAGCTTTAGAAAGTTGAGTTTGTTTTGCATTTCATACCCATGAAATGCAAAACAAAGAAATCCATGAAATACCATTTTTATAATGGAAACTTTCATATTTTCTGCAAGCTTCTGTTCAGTATTTATTATGCCTTATATGATGATGATGAACACATTGTTTCTGGCAAATGGTGTAAAATGTATACTTTGTTTTCTACTCCAAAGTTGTTTGTGTTAATTAATAAAGGTTATTCCTGATTTTCCTTCTTTCCCCTAGTTTTATGCCTTTACCTTCTTACCAGTCTGAAAGTCTTTTTATTCATTTGCATGCTTTTTGTTAGTTTTATTGGTGCATGCATTTTTTTAAAAAAATTTTTTAAGATTTTATTTATTTATTTGTCAGAGAGACGGGGAGAGAGTGAACGAGCACAGGCAGACAGAGTGGCAGGCAGAGGCAGAGGGAGAAGCAGGCTCCCTGCTGAGCAGGGAGCCCTATGTGGGACTCTATCCCAGGACGCTGGGATCATGACCTAAGCCGAAGGCAGCTGCTTAACCAAATGAGCCACCCAGGCGTCCCGGTGCATGCATTTTTATTGTTAGTCTTGCTAACTTTATTAGCAAGGTGTGCTGCAATGTAAAAAAAAACAAAAACTAATTTTCCAAACCCAATTTAGAATGTCCAGGAAAGTATCTGCAGTCTTTTGTACTTTTTTAAATAAAGTCTTTCACATATATCAGAAAACAAACATGTACAAACAAATAAATTTTCTTTTTGTAATATTTAGCATTTATCAGAGCATAAATTGATGTATTATTATTTTAAAAAGCTCCCCTTTCCTCCAGAATATAATTAAATAAACAAAAGAAGGGATATACAGAGGCATAATCCTATCACACGCAAATGATTAGTACTGTTTGTACTCAGAATCAGAAAGTAGAGAAAAGGAGTTTAACATTAATAATGTTAATCTGCATAGTTTTTTTCTTTTTTGAATTAGATGGACTTGATAAGCTAAAAATAAAATATAGCTATATTTTATTATTTTCAAATGTGTTCTCTTGGATTTTTTTTGTTCATACTTTCAAACATATACCAGGGCAATTTCTATAATTATGAAATACTTTGTGTTTACTTATTAAAATATCCAATCCCACTTAATAGTAAAAAAAAATACCAAATACCACATAAAATGCCAGTAATGCCTTTTTCCTTAGCGCAGTGCTTTCTTGCGGTTCAGTAATCACCAGTGTCAAAGTGTCCACACCAGAATGCTTGCTTTTTATTTACTCTTCCCTCCCTGATATTCTAGGGATGGCTTTGAAAGGATGGGGAAAAAAAGGTGCTACAGCCCCCTTGTTTGCCTGGTGCAGTTTTAACTATTTTTTAAGATGAGATTTGCTAGCCATTGTGCCACTGGCATTGCAGATACTCACATAGTATCTTCACTGCACTTGTATTTACCTTTTCTCTCTACATTGACACACTGCACCATTCTCTGACATGGGACACTGCCTCTTCCACTGGTCTTGTGGTACCATCCTCCCTCCACTTTATATTATGTTCTGGAGAAGGTATGCCACACAGAACTTCTTACTGCTGAAGTTCATCTTCACTGGTAAGGAGCCTATAGTTTGCTTTCTCAGTAATGACTCAAGCCATCTATTCCCATTGAGTACACTATGCCATAAAATGCCACATACCTAGTTCTGCTAAAAGGTAAACATGCAATTTATTCAAATGGCAACAAGTACAGCTTGCAATTAATCTTCATATTTTTCTTAAACTTGGTAAGCAAGAACTAGAGTCTATGTTCACATGTGCCCCAGTTACTACATATCCCATAAAGTTGTCATGTGTGGTAAGTTGAATAATGACCCCCCCAAAGATATCAATATTCCAATACTCAGGCCTTGTGAACATGTTACCTTATATGGCACAAAGGATTCTGTATAGGTGGTTATCTTAAGAAACTTGAAATGGTAGTTGATTATCCAAAATTATTTAGGTAGGCCCACCCAGTGTAATCACCAAGGTCCATATAACATAGAAAGAGAAGAGGTGAGAAAGAGGAGATGTGACAATGGGAGCAGGGTTTTGAGTGCTGTGGAAATGGAATGCAAGGAGCTTCTGAAAGCTGAAAAACAGCAAAGAACAGAGAGCTATAGAAGGAATAGAGCTCTAAATAGCTCTAATTTTAGCCCTATAAAGACCCATTTCTGATTTCTGACCTTCAGGACTATTAAATAATAATGTGCTTTGTTTTAAACCACTAAGTGTGGCTATTTGTTACAGCAACAGTAGAAAACAAATACACCATACTGCATTCAAGAAGCTATAAGAAGATGGGTCAATAATTTCTGCAACCAGCAATTCTGTAACTTAAGACTGAAGTGCCTGGCTTTCTTTCTTGCAAACAATCCATGCATCTAGAGTTTGGGAGAGTAGAGGAGAATAATCAAAGCACTCATAAAATTATCAATGAATCTCTGAATCTCTGGTCTCCTCTTAAAAATTTCATGAGTGATAAAGCTGAGTGTTCTGTTGTATCCCTTGGTAATTCCTGCACAGATTTTTGCAGTATTTGTCAATAATCTTGGAATATGTGATAAAGTAGGCTCCTGACAGCAAATAAATGACACCTTCAATATTTTTCAAGCAGAGCTTAATAATAGTACATTTGACTAAGTCATGGGCAGAAAGAAGAGAGTCATAAAGGGTGGGCAGCACCCTCAGGCTCTGACAACATTAAAAAACAAGAGGAGGAAACATTTATCAGAAACTACAGAAGAAATTGAGTAGAGAGGTTGCAGTTACTCCAAGGTTAACCACATACCTCCCTAGAGTATCTTTTCTGTATCTTCCAATGTTCCCCATTGGCTAAAACCAAATAAAAGCCAGAGGGCAAGAAAATCTAATGTGTTTCATGTGGGGTAGAGAGAAGAATGGAGAAAGATGGAGAAAGTAGGAGAGTGGATCTTAATGAGTCTTAATGAGCAAATGAATGATAGTTCAAGGTCCTTAATATTTTTTTTTTCTAAGCTTTAGACTTCCATCCTAAATTCTGGATAGTAAGAAAAACATAATTCAACAACATGTAACAAATGTTCACACAAAATGGGAGATGTTACAATAAATATATAAATGAGTCACTAAGGAAACACAGAGGGGGGAATTAAAGTCCATTTGGAAACTCAAGATAGGGCTTTTTGGAATAGAAAACATTTGTCATTAGCAGTGATTATTAAGGATAAGTAGGTGTAATTAAAATAGGTCATGAGAGGAGATCATTTTATAGAAGAAAGTTTTTATTAGGGCTCATGACTAAAACAGAAAACTGAAGTAGATGATAGCTTGACTTTTATTTTACTCCTGATGTTTCTGTCCCTAAATAAAATTGTATTTTTTTAAATTTATCCATCTAAAAAGGACAGTTAGGGGACGCCTGGGTGGCTCAGTTGGTTAAGCAGCTGCCTTCAGCTCAGGTCATGATCCCAGCATCCTGGGATCGAGTCCCACATTGGGTTCCTTGCTCAGCAGGGAGCCTGCTTCTCCCTCTGCCTCTGCTTGCCACCCTCTCTGCCTGTGCTCACTCTCTCTGTCAAATAAATAAATAAAATATATAAAAAATAAATAAAAAATGTAAAAAGGACAGTTAGATCAAGTTTTGATATTTGAATGCTGACTACTTTTCTCAGTTCCTTCTTGGCCCACAATTGGATGAACAAATGATATTGCATACTTGCTGTCTCCCTTATCATTGGTGAGGAAGTTCAATCCATGGAAATCTGAGCCCACAAAAACATCCTCCCCTACCCCTACTCCCGTGCCCATCTGCAATCAGAAACATACTCCTGGCTCAAGCCATTTCAGACCAGCTTGGGTGGCTACCCTTGTCTCTTCAGAAAACCTCAATATATGAGTAAGAGATCTGTTTGTATCTCATTAGCACGTGTGTGGGATCATGAATTTGGACATCCATATTAATTATGGGTGGAGTAGGGATTACTTTTATGCTCTGGGGACAACCAGTATAACACGTTCAGCAAAACATAGTAATATAGAAAGGAATTAACTGAAAACCTTACCTTAAAAAAGACAACTAATAAATTTTAACATGTCTAAATAAAAGAAAATCTCTAAAGAATAAATAGGCCTTTGTTGTCATCTACAGGATATACAAGAGACTTAAAGGCATTCTTTAGCCATTGTACCGAGAATCAAAATTTTAATTCCATTTATTCATTCCATATTTCCAAGTATCCAGTGCTTAATCAGCCTTCTATAGCTGGGATCTTGTCCTCACACCAGGCTGCCCCTCCACTTGCTCTCCAGCCCTTCCCTCTTCTAAAACACTGTCAGAAATTCTGTCTTTTTAATCTTGCTTTCAGTGAAGTGGTTGTTAATTCAACCTTCTTTGCCAAGGATGCCTAAACTCCCTCTGCTAATCGTTGACTTGTTTTATGATAATGTCAGGCTCATTAAAAAAACAAACTTGATTCCTAAATGATATGCTGGAAATGGGTAAAGTGTCAAAGAAGGGGTTAAGATTTTTACATATGGAGACCTCTCTCTAAAACTAAAATGAACTTAGCTGTTTTGATAGCTACAAACTGAACCACATTGTTTTTTCTTTCTATGAGTGGGAGAAATCTTGAGTCATCTACTTCCAACACAAACCACTTTACCAACCATAAACACTTACTACTCCAGGTTCTCCTTACAGTCTCCTTTATGTTAACTTGTATAAACTAGAAACAGTCTGAAAGTTTGAGAGAAAATGATGTTTTGAACCTTTTGCACCTAGTGCCATTGTGGAATGATTGCCTCAGTTACTAAATTGCTTTTCAGATACGAGACATTTATTCCTTTTTTTTTCTTCTTCTTCATTTTTCTCTGTGTTCTCATTGTTTAACATGGGCACAATAGTCTTACTATATTATCCCAGCAATCTTGTTTAATTTTATAAGACAATATTATTATAGTGTTTTGAAGCCTGTAAAGATCCTATAATATTGGTGTTTTTATTTAATCTTTGAGAAATGTACATAATTTATGTTTTCCCCCAGAGGATATCTTATTGTGTTATAATTAAAAATACTGCTATTTTCCCTTTATTCCTATATCACATTAAGATACTTCGTTCTCTCAAGATGTCAGAGAAGTAGCAGGTTGGGATGGTGACAGTCATCAGGCAGCAGGAGACCAGCCAGAGAGCTTATCAAACCATTGTGAACACCTACAAATCCAACAGAAGATCAAAGAGAAGAAGAGCAACAATTCTAGAAACAGAAAATCGACCACTTTCTGAAAGGTAGGGACGGCAGCGAATTGAATCCAAAGCAAAGGGAAGATAGACCACAGTGGGGGGGCTGGCTCCCGGCAAGCGGCAAGACAAAGGAGCACAAAATCAGGACCTTTAAAAGTCTATTCCATGGAGGGATATCGCTCCAGAGGCTAAACCAGGGTGAAGACCACGTGGGGTCAGAGTGGCCCCAGGTCCCGCAGGGTCACAGAGAATCAGGGGTGTCTGAGTGTCGCAGAGCTCCCGGGTGTTAGATCGAGGAAGCCAGGTACAGAGACAAAGCTGAGGAGTGAGCTCTCAACTCGGGGTTACCTTGAACCAGTCACAGGCTGCATGAGCTCAGAGTGTGGCTGGAGGCCAGGGAGAAGGGAGTGATTGAGCACTTTTCTCTGAGGGCGCACTGCCGAGTGGGGCCTCAAGTTCTCGGATCCTCAGGGCCAGAGATTGGGAGGCTGCCACTGTAATTCCCATCTTCCAGAACTCTGTGGAAAGTGTTCAGGGAACAAAAGCTCCCGAAAGCGAACCTGAGCAAATTACTTAGCCTGGCCTCTGGTAAGGGTGGGCAAACACACTTGAGAATCACTACAACAGGCCCCTCCCCCAGAAGATCCAGCCAAGACCATGTTCACTCACCAAGGAGAGCAGTGGAATTCCAGAAAAGGAGAAAGCAAAGCATGGAATTCAAGGCTTTCTCCCCAAGATTCTTTAGTCTTGCAGTTAATTAATATTTTTTTTCTGCTAATTTTTTTTAACTTTTACCCTTTTCTCTTTTAACATTTTTTAACTACTTTGTCTTAACAATACCTTTCAAAAAATAAGAATAATCTCTTTGAAACTTCATTATTATAGTCATATTTTATCCTTCATTGTATCTAACTTTATTTTTTGTATACACATAGGGTTTTTTCTTCTAAAAAATTTGGAGTACAACTTCTCCTAATAGATGAAAATATACCCTAAATCTAGCTCTGGGCTTGTTTTAGTCTCCAGACTGAGCAAATTCTCTCCACTTTCTTTTTCTTTATTCTCCCAACAAACTTACTTTATGAACCTCTTTTTTAGAAATTAAAAAAAAAAAAAACTCTCATCTTTATAGACACACACCATCCCTTTATTTGTCTACCCTTATATATGTTTTCCATTCTTTAAAATTTTGGGAGGTGATTTCTTCTAAGAGACCAAAATATTCCCAAAATTAAGTGGGTGACCCTGTTCTAGTCACCAGTCTAATATATATATACATTTTTTCTTTTTAAATATCTTTTCTTTATTTGTTTTCTTTTTTTAACCTTTTTTTTTTTTTCTTCTGAACTTCTTTTTATCCCCTTTCTCCCACCATGATTGGGGGTCTTTTCTGATTTGGTTAATGCACATTTTCCTGGGGTCTTTGCCACCCCTTTAGTAGTTTATTTGCTCCTTCATATATTCTTATATGGACAAAATGACAAGGCGGAAAAACTCACCACAAAAAAAAAACCCAAAAAACAAACAAACAAACAAACAAACAAACAAAAAAAGCAAGGGGCAGTTCCGAAGGCCAGGGACCTAATCAATATGGACATTGATAATATGTCAGATTTGGAGTTCAGAATGACGATTCTCAAGGTTCTAGCTGGGCTCAAAAAGGCATGGGAGATATTAGAGAAACATTCTCTGGAGAGATAAAAGCCCTTTCTGGAGAAATAAAAGAACTAAAATCCAACCAAGCTGAAATTAAAAAAAAAAAAAAAAAAGCTATTAATGAGGTGCAATAAAAAATGGAGGCCCTTACTGCTAGGATAAATGAGGCAGGAGAAAGAATTAGTGATATAGAAGACCAAAAGACAGAATAAAGAAGCTGAGCAAAAGAGACAAACAACTATTGGACCATGGGGAGAGAATTGGAGAGATAAGTGACACCATAAGATGGAACAACATTAGAAAAATTGGGATTCCAGGAGAAGAAAGAGAAGGGAGCAGAAGGTATATTGGAGAGAATTATTGAAGAGAATTTCCCTAATATGGCAAAGGGAACAAACATCAACCCAGGAGATGCAGAGAATCCCCCTCAAAATTAATAAGAATAGATCCACACCCCATCATCTGATAGTAAAATTTACAAGTCTTAATGACGAAGATAAAATCCTGAAAGCAGCCCAGGAATAGAAGTCTGTAACTTACAAAAGTAAAAATATCAGATTGTCAGCAGACTTATCCACAGACACCTGGCAGGCCAGAAAGAACTGACATGATATATTCAGAGCACTAAACGAGAAAAAAACGTGCAGCCAAGAATACAATATCCAGCTAGGCTATCATTGAAAATAGAAGGAGAGACAAAAACCTTCCAGGACAAACAAAAACTGAAAGACTTTGCAAACACCAAATGAGCTCTACAGGAAATATTGAAAGGGATCCTATAAGCAAAGAGAGACCCTAAAAGTAGATCAGAAAGGGACAGAGACAATACACAGTAACAGTGACCTTATAGGCAATATAATGGCACTAAATTCATTTCTCTGAATAGTTATCCTGAATGTAAATGGGCTAAATGCCCCAAACAAAAGACAGGGGATATCAGAATGGATAAAAAAACAAAACCCATCAATATTCTGCCTATAAGAAACTAATTTTAGACCTGAAAACACCTCCAGATTGAAAGTGAGGGGGTGGAAAACAATTTGCCATGCTAATGGACATCAGAAGAAAGCTGGGGTGGCAATCCTTATATCAGATCAATTAACTTTTAAGCCAAAGACTATAATAAGAGATGAAGAAGGATGCTCTATCATACTCAAATGGTCTGCCCAACAAGAAGATCTAGCAATTTTAAATATCTATGCCAAAATGTGGGAGCAGCCAACTATATAAACCAATCAATAACAAAATCAAAGAAACACAATGACAATAATACAATAATAGTAGGAGACTTTAACACTCCCCTCACTAAGATGGACAGATCATCCAAGCAAAAGATCA
Organism: Taxidea taxus jeffersonii; assembly: GCA_003697995.1. NCBI lineage: Eukaryota > Metazoa > Chordata > Mammalia > Carnivora > Mustelidae > Taxidea > Taxidea taxus. The sequence continues at coordinate 38,399 of RCUC01165436.1, forward strand.
ACAAGGAAATAGGGCCTTAAATGACACACTGGACCTGATGGATATCACAGATATATTCAGAACATTCCATCCCAAAGTAACAGAGTACACATTCTTCTCTAGTGCACATGGAACATTCTCCAGAATAGATCACATCCTGAGTCATAAATAGGGTCTCAACCAGTATCAAAAGATTGGGATCATTCCCTACATATTTTCAGACCACAATGCTCTGATGCTAGAACTCAATCACAAGAGGAAATTTGAAAGAACCCAAATACATGGAGACTAAACAGCATCCTTCTAAAGAATGAATGGGTCAAACTGGAAATTGAAGAATAATTGAAAAAAATCATGGAAACAAATGATAACAAAAACACATTGGTTCAAAATCTGTGGGACACAGCAAAGGCAGTCCTGAGAGGAAAATATATAGTGATACAAGCCTTTCTCAAGAAACAAGAAAGGTCTCAAATAAACAACCTACTACACCTAAAGGAGCTGGAGAAAGAACAACAAAGAAAGCCTAAACCCAGCAGGAGAATAGAAATCATAAAGATCAGAGCTGAAATCAATGAAATAGAAACAAACAAAAAAACAAACAAACAAACAAAAAAAAAACCAATAGAACAAATCAACAAAACTAGCTGCTGGTTCTTTGAAAGAATTTATAAGACTGATAAACTCCTGGCCAGACTTATCAAAAAGAAAAGAGAAAGGACCCAGATAAATAAAATCATGAATGAAAGAGGAGAGATCACAATCAACACCAAAGAAATACAATTATTAGAACATACTATGAGCAACTCTGCGCCAACAAAGTCGACAATCTAGGAGAAATGGATACATTCCTAGAGACATATAAACTACCACAACTGAACCAGGAAGAAATAGAAAACCTGAACAGACCCATAACCAGTTAGGAGATTGAAACAGTCACCAAAAATCTCCAAACAGGGGCGCCTGGGTGTCTCAGTCGTTGAGTGTCTGCCTTCAGCTCGGGTCAGGATCCCAGAGTTCTGAGATCGAGCCCCGCATCGGGCTCCCTGCTCGGTGGAAGCCTGCTTCCGCCTTTCACTCCCCCTGCTTGTGTTCCCTCTCTCGCTGTGTCTCTCTCTGTCAAATAAATAAATAAAATCTTAAAAAAAAAAAAAATCTCCAAACAAACAAAAGCCCAGGGCCAGATGGATTCCCAGGGGAATTCTACCAAATATTTAAAGAAGAATTAATTCCTATTTTCCTGAAACTGTTCCAAAAAATAGAAATGGAAGGAAAGCTTCCAAACTCATTTTATGAGGCCAACATCACCTGATCCTGAAACCGGACAAGGATACCATCAAAAAAGAGAATTACAGACCAATATCCCTGATGAACACAGATGCAAAAATATCAGCAAAATACTAGCCAATAGGATACAACAGTACATTAAAAGGATTATTCACCACAACCGAGTGGGATTTATTCCAGGGCTACAAGTTAGGTTCAACATCCACAAATCAATCAGTGTGATACAATACATTAATAAAAGAAAGAACAAGAACCATAGGATACTCTCACTAGATGTTGAAAAAGCATTTGACAAAGTACAATATACCTACCTGATTAAAATTCTTCAATGTGTAGGGATAGAGGGCCCATACCTCAATATTATCCAAGTCATCTATGAAAAATCCATGGCAGATACCATTCTCAATGTAGAAAAATTTAAAGCTTTTCTGCTAAGGTCAGGAACATGATAGGAATGTCCGTTATCACCACTGCTATTCAACATATTACTAGACAACATATCAGATAAAGGGCTAGTATCCAAAATCTATAAAGAACTCAGCAAACTCAACACACAAAGTACAAATAATCCAATCAAGAAATAGGCAGAGGACATGAACAGACATTTCTGCAAAGAAGACATCCAGATGGCCAACAGACACATGAAAAAATGCTCCACATCACTTGGCATCAGGGAAATACAAATCAAAACTACAATGAGATACCACCTCACACCAGTCAGAATGGCTAAAATGAACAAGTCAGGAAATGACAGATGCTGGCCAAGATGCGGAGAAAGGGGAACCCTCCTACACTGTTGGTGTGAATGCAAACTGGTGCAACCACTCTGGAAAACAGCATGGAGATTCCTCAAAAAGTTGAAAATAGAGCTACCCTATGACCCTGCAATTGCACTGCTGGGTATTTACCTTAAAGATACAAATTTAGTGATCCGAAGGAGCATGTGCACTTGAATGTTTATAGCAGCAATGTCCACAATAGCCAAACTATGGAAAGAGCCTAGATGTCCATCCACAGATGAATGGATAAAGAAGATGCGGTATATATATGCAATGGAATATTATGCAGCCATCAAAAGAAATGAAATCTTGCCATTTGTGACGACGTGGATGGAATTAGAGGGCATTATGCTTAGCAAAATAAGTCAATTGGTGAAAGAGAACTATCATATGATCTCCCTTATATGAGGAAGTGGAGATACAATGTGGGGGATTTGGGGTAGGAAAAGAATAAATGAAAGAAGATGGGATTGGGAGGGAGACAAACCCTAAGAGGATTTTAATCTCACAAAAGAAATTGAGGGTTGCTGAGGGTGGGGGGTCGGTAGAGGGTGGTTATGGACAATGGGGAGGGTATGTGCTATGGGTAGTGCTGTGAAATGTGTAAACCTGGCGATTCACAGACCTGTACCCCTGGCGATAAAAATACATTATATGTTTATAAAAAATTTTAAAAAAATAAAGAAAAATGATACTTTGTTCTCATGAATGGCAAAGCAATGAAACTTGAAAAAAAAATGTTCTGATTGTCTCATTCATCTTAGAAAATGAGCATCCTGATTAACAGTACCAGTGAACATCATACATAAATCCTACTGCCCTACATGTAGGTCAAAGGTATAAATAATGAGGTCAGGTTAATTTATTCCATGAAAGCCAGAAGAGGACAATTAAATATTGAGAAAAGTTAGCTCTACATAAGAAGTACATGGGATATGTAGAGGAATATTGATGTAATAGATTTTCAAATATAAAAATATTTCTGAATGATGGCAAAAGGCTTTTTAGAACTTTTGTTCAGTAGTATGATTAAATGGGGAATAAGGATTTAAAGCAATTGGTCTGTTTGTATATATCAAATTAATATAAGGAAAACTTTATTTTTAAAACTCAACAAAGCCTTATTTAAATAGGTTAAACAACAATTTCTAGCATTCAGAAACTTATATCTCCACTGTTTTATTGAAGTACTTAATACTCTTTAAAAACCCTATTAGCTTTTCCCATTTTATAAATTGGATGAATAAAAATATTTCAAAAACTTAAAAAAGTTCCCTTCAGGTAACTAGAATTATCTTAGTCAGGTCCCAATATGATTTAAGGATATACACTATAAACACTTAAAGTCTAATGATAACATTATTTCCTTCCACCCCATTCATATATATCTCTTTTTAAGTCAATAGTTTTTTGTTTTGTTTTGATTTTTCAAACTCATTTATTTGTGCTGAGGCAACAGTTCTGAAGGTAGCCTTTACAGACAGTGGCTTAAAGAAAGTATATCAGGAAGCTTAATAATTCAAGAGAACAGAAAACACTCCATTAATTCTCACAGAAAAGCAAAACAGCAACAAACTTGGATAAGGAGAGTGTTTTGTTTTTCAAGAAGCTATTAGGAATGCCTTTTTTGCTGATGAAACATTTTTAATTCATTGGCAGCCTTCTGAAATTAAACTAATTGAATATCTATCAAACTATAGAATAAAAATTGCTGTCATGTCACCTACAGAATTATAGTTTCTAGAATATTACATATATGTATATTAAATATGTGGAATTTTATCTTATTAATATACTATAAATTCAATATAAGGCCATTGCTTTTGTTTTATGATCTTTGTCATGAAACTGCCTAGTACTTCAATGAATGACTCATATATTTGTGCAGTTAAATAGACGGGCTGCTTCATCTTGACCTTTGGAGAGTCTATATTGAGTTGGGGGCTTATTTCATTGCTTTTACCATTTACAACTCTGTCTTCCAATGGCAAGGGTGTTTCAAATGCTTTCTAATCAAGCATGTACCTTTACTGAAAGGTCAGAATAATAAAATGCCATATATCAAGGATTAAAATTATGATTCATCACTTCCATGCAAGAAAATCTAATTAGAAATGCACTGCATACATTCTCTTGGGTCAAAGTTGGACATGAATATCACAGTCTTGCATTGAGAGCTATAGCACTCACACACTCTAAGTAAAACATTCTCCATACCTTTGTTGACAACATAATTTCTCTTACTATTTTGTATATTTTTTCATGGACTTTGAATTACCCTTTCAGATTGTTCTACTGCAAGGTGAAGAAAGCAAAACTCAAAAAACATTATGCTATTTTGTGGGTCAACTCAGGAGCCCATTTCCCTAGAGGAATATGCCATTCTTCCATTATATCAAATTCCATGAAACAAAAACAACAAAATCCGAGCAACATATATACTAGAAGCAGAAATGAGCAAGTTCCCAATCCTGCCAGGAGGTTGATCAAAACACAATCTTAGAGAAAGCTATGTAAAATATTTAGAACACACAATGACAGAGGTGCCAAACAGAAAAAGAGGCTTGTTCTGTACACAAAAGGAAATAATAGATTCGTTTATTTATAGCTACTTATATTTTACTTCAGCCTTTTAGCATTATTTTAAAAAACAAGAGTAAATGTTATTTATGTGTTTTTCAACAGAATTCATTTTTATGTCTGCATGTGAGTGATGATTTTATCCTCTTATGAAAATTACATTTTAGTAGGACATAGGTAAAGAGATATGCCTTGTAATATATGTATGTGTGTATTATACAATTATCTTATATATCATATCTGTATCTACTCTTTGATATAATTATACGTATTTTAATCATTTGTGTCAGAGAAACATTGCACTACATGGAATTAAATGGGCATGGGAGATTTATTCAAGATTACTGCAGTAATGGGATGCCTGGGTGGCTCAGTTGGTTGGGTGTGTGCCTTAGGCTCAAGTTGCAATCCCATGACCCTGGGATCAAGTCCCATATGGGGCTCCTGGCTCAGCAGGAAACCTGCTTTTCCCTTTGCCTGCTGCTCTCCCTGCTTGTGCTCTCTCTCTCTCTCTCTGACAAATAAATAAAATATTAAAAAAAATAAAGATATTGCAGTAGGGATAAAAACTATTGCAATAGGGAAAGAGGTTGAAATCCATTAATATAAAAGGTGAAAATGTTTGGGTGAGCTAGTGGAAAAACAATAGGATGGACATTAGTGGGGAATTTGTCATATGATTAAGCCCATCTGTATTTGTTAATTGGCACTTACTGAAGTTAGGCTCCCTCCACAGAGAGCAAGAGATAGAGGCTGTAACTTTCTTGATGATTATATTTCAAAGGAGTGGCTCCCATGTCCTTGAGAATGACAATCCTCAGATATGAAACTGGCAAGAGGCAGAAAAAGATTTACATCCAAACAGAGAGGGAAATAATTTACACTTTCAAGTCTTCTAGTTAATGTTCTAAGGGGCTTAAATAAGGAGGGAACCTGTCTAAAGATTAGTCAGGCCGAGGAGAACATTAAGGCCATCTTGGTCAGATGTTAACTATCATACAGCAGACTAATAATAGAACCTTAATTTTGACATAGCCTTCTGAAACTTTTTTTTTTTTTTTTTAGTGCTTAACCCTTTTGTTGATATTTTCATTTTGTTCCACTGTCTAACATCTGACCTCCATTTCTGCATCTCTTACAATTGAAGTTGATAATACCAGTTCTTTACTCTCCTAGCCTTCCATGTTTATAAGACTTAGTATATTCTGAGGGCTCAAGTCAGTTATGCCCACCCTGTGATCCGTGATTGAAATTATAAATTAGGTGAATAGCTGGGGATTAATATAACCCATCTCAGAAAACATGGCAGCAGGAGACACATCTAATTGCAAGGGAATATAGTAGTGGAAACATTAGCTCAGTGTCTAGGAGTACAAGCTGTCAGGAGAGAGTTCAAGGGTTATTTGGCATTATTGTAGCATTTCTCTTAGATATGTAACTCCCAAACTTGATTCTTTGATTTTTCTGAAGACTTAACTCACACGTTTTTTAATAATTTCCTTTCCTACTGAAGTTAGAGTATGTTTCCAATACTTGCAACTAAGAATCCAACATTATTCTATATAGCAAACTGCTTCCACAAAAATAAGATAAAAACTTTATTTGTTAAGAAGGAAAAAAAAATCTATATAACCTCTCCTATATATCCTTACTTCAAGGGGGCTAAACTCACACACATGCATTCTACTTTTTTAAAAAATTTTTCAACACATTTAGTTTTGTGATTGTTTTAGTTTTCCAAAATGCATTTTAAGAATGAGTTTACAGGTAACTCCTTTAGTTATATTTATTAGGAAAATAACAAAATGCCAGTGTGGCAATTTGAACTGTCTGTATTTATAAGTCTTGAGTTCCTCCACTTTGTTAGTATATTTTCAAAATACAAAAAACATGAGATTTTTATTGGAAACTGTAATTGTTCTCACTGCTGACAATGTCAGGTGAAGGTTTCAAATGAAAACTTTATAAGCAATCTTCAAAGTTGTAAATATGAGTAATCCTTTTGATGACAGCCGTTTAGCAGTTACTCGTTTTCCTAAAAAGCCAACAAAGAGATTATTTGAAAGGACTGTTCTTCTTCCCCTTCCTTAATTTTATTTTAATTGCCTAAGTACTTGAGGGGCTTCAAATCATTGACTCATTAGTATTACACTAGTTTGAACTCTGTCCCATTTGAAATGCTTCTTTTGCAGCATTTGATTTTTGTTTGATTTTTTAAAAAAAATTGGTAATATATACATAACAAAATTTACAGTTTTAATCATTTTTAAGTGTACATTTACACTCACATAAAATATATTCATCTTGGTGTGTATCCATCACTACCATCTATCTTTAGAACTTTTTTCATCTGTAAAACAAACTCTGGACCCATTAAGCAAACCCCTATTCTCTACTTCATCCAGCCCATGGTAAGCACCATTCTATTTTCTTTATGAATTTGACTACCCTAGGTACCTCATATGAATGAAATCATACAGTGTTTGTCTTTTTTGACTGGCTTATTTCACTTAGCATAATGTCTTTGAAGATCATTCATGTGATAGCATGTATCTGAATTGCATTCCATTTCAAAGTTTAATAGCCCTCGATTTTATTTATGTGTACCTTATTTTGTTTACACATACAAATGTCAGTGTATGCTTGGGTTGCTTCCACCTTTTGTCAATTGTGAATAATGCTGTTATAAACATGGATGTAAAGATATCCGCTCACGTCCCTGGTTTCAGTTATTTTAGGTATAAACCCAGAAGGGAGATTGCTGGATCATATGTTAACTCTATTTTTAATTTTTTGAGGAACTGTGTTACTTTTTCTTTAGTGGCTACAACAGTGTTTTACATTCCCACTGCCAGTGCACAAGGGTTCCAATGTCTCTACCTCATTACTAACACTTATTATCTTTTGTTTGTTCTAATGAGTATGAAGTGGTGTCTCAATGTGGTTTGGGTTTGCATTCCCCTGACAGTGATGTTGAGCACATTTTCATGCTCTGCTATTTGTGTGTCTTTGGAAAACTGTTTACCCATCTCTGGTTATTTTTTAATTGGGTTTTTGGTTGTTGTGGAGCTTGTTTATAGTATATTTGGGATATCATCCCTAATCAGATAGGCAGCTTGCCTATTTTCTCCTATTCTGTGGATTGTCTTTTTATTCTGTTGATAGTACCCTTTGATGTACAAAAGTTTTTAATTTTGATAAAATCCAATGTGTCTATTCTTTGTTGCCTATGCTTTGGCATTATATCCAAAACATCATTGTTGGGACCAATGTCATAAAGCTTTTCCACTATTTTCTTCTAAGAATTTTATAGTTTTATCTCTTAAGTTTAGGTCTGTGATATTTTAAACTCATTTTTGTATATGGTGTTAGATAAGGGTCCGACTTCATTCCTTTGTATGTGAATTTTCAGTTTTCCCCAGAGCCATTGTTCTCTTTTTCAAGATTGTTTTGGCTACATGGGGTTTCTTGAGAACGCAAATAAATATTAGAATGGATATTTCTATTTCTGCAAAAAACATCCTTGGGATTTTGATAGGAACTTCAATGAATCTGTAGATTGCTTAGAATAGTATTAACAACGATACTGATTTTTCCAACTAATGAACATGGGATGACTTTCCATTTATTTATGTTTTCTTTAATTTCTTTCAGCATCATTTTGTAGTTTTCATTTTACAAATTTTCACCACCCTGGTTAAGTTAATTACTAAGTATGTTATTCTTTTTGATACTATTGTAATTTGAATTAAGAAAGATGTGTTACTCACTTTGAGGAAAGACCTCTAAACTTACCAAAATTTTATCATATTGAGGTGTCATGGAGTAAGTGACAAAATTGGAAACATAATTCAGATCTTCTGTTTTTAGGTCCCGTTCATTTTTCTGTTTTGTTTTAGCATCACAGCCTCCATTATCATTAATTTTACAACCAAGAAAGTAGTAGGTGAAATATTAGCCATTTAGCATCAAAGGACATTAATGTTGTAATGTACTCCAAATTCTGTCAATTTGCTATAAAGACATTTTATGAGAGAATTCCAACAATTATTCTACCTCATCTAACTGTGGAAGCAGAACTCGAGTGGGATAAATCTTGACAAATTCATGCTGTATCTTGTAAAATCCCAATAAATATAAAAACTAATCAAAGTTACTCTGTGAATGAACTCAGAGAAAGCATCTAAAAATGGAGACAGAATCCAAAGCTTCTAAATTTGAAGCCATTGAATTCCTCTTGAGAAACCCCAAACGTTTTCAGAGTGGTACAATTGAGTATTATTATATTCCTGGTTTGAAATAATATTGCTGGAATATAAGCAATTAATGCTACTGCAAACTTGGAACATTACAATGCAATTGTTTTTACTTATCTCAATAGTCAGAACAATAATGTGTAGCCACTATATCATTTTAGAAGTAAAATCTTCAAGACCTTCCAGAACATGTAAGTGACTAATGAAATGTGTTTTAGCAGTTATCCTTTTTTAAATTAATTAATTGATTAATTAATTAATTTTTTGGCAGTTATCCCTTTAAAAAATAAATGGGATATTGTCACCTATCAAATTGTCAAATATTTTTATAACTGATCATATGCCATGTTTACAATTATTTTGTGAGTTTTTTTAAGTAAACCTGATTGATTCAAATTTTGTGAATCTTAACATGAAAATATGACCCAAGAGCCTTGATAAAATCCATACACTCTAATAATTTTGTAAAATATAAAATGTAGAAATAAGTATGATTGATTTCATAAATTATCCATATAAGGAAATACATTGACTTCTTTTTTACAAGAGCATAAAATTGGAAACTTAAAGTTTAAAATAGACCATTACTCAATTATTAAAAATAATGATGCTGAAAAACTGACAAGGTTAAATGCCAAACATATAGTTCAACTCAAAAATTCAGGATGAGATATTATATAAGCAAGCAATACTATTTTATAAAATCCACTAAAACAAGAACACTGTATACTATGAACATGCACTGAAGGGAACAGACCTGAAGGAAATATTGAAAAACATAAATTCTGATAGTCTCTATATATTAAAATCACAATTTATACTACTTTCAATTTTCTAGATATTAGAAATTTGTTAAAATAATTACATCTTATGTGAAGATCTATAATCTTTTTTTATAAATTTTATAAGTGAATCTTTTGTATTTCAAAGTATATTTTTCAAATGTTGTCTCTTTATAGGAGTTTCACCCTTAATGCATAAATGTACTTTAAAACTGAGAACATTTATTTTCTGACAATATGAAACTCAAAAAAGGCAAGATTTAACCCTCCTCCCACCTCTATTATTTCTACTACCTTAATGTTTTTCTTTAAAGTTTCTTTCTACATTGGCTTATTCTCATAGTTTTTCCTTACATATGTAATGAAGAGATAAATAAGCATAATGCTATTTTTTATAATGAATACTTTTGTTGATAGTTAATAATTCACTAATTGTGTTTTTTCTTGATGGATGCAGTGTTTGGATTTCCCTGATGGACTTTAACAGTGATCCCAGGATTCAGTATTTTTAAATTGAGGTTTCTGTACCATCCATACAGAATGGAACTTCTGAATATTTAATAAGGAGAACTGATTATCTGTTAACTGAAGTTAGCTTTCTTCTTTTACCTTAATAGCTTTTTAAAGGTTTTATTTTTTATGATTAATTACCTTTCCTCATGTCATATTTAAATTTAGGGCCAACTTAAGAAAAAATAAACATTTTAGGCACTCTTGTATGGGGGGGAGGGGAGATAGAACAGAGATTAATTTAAAACAATTAATTCTTTTTAAAGAATTGCAGTCATTGTATATTGTTGAATGGGGCAGGCTCATTCAGATGGAATCTATTACTCAAGAGGCAAACAGAAAACTGAATGCCAAAGGAATAATCCCACTGGAAGTCTAAATTAACTGGCATCCTTAAAATTCCACAGTGTCTGAAAGTTTGTCACTTCACATAAGCATAGTGTGTGAGAGCTGGACAGGGGCTCAGGTATCCTGTGTTTCAAATACTTTGTCTTATAGATATGGAAACCGGGGTTCAAGGGGGGAAAAAAAGTCACCGGCATTCTTGAGCACTTGCATTCTAAAGAAAAAGGTTTTATTTACAACTTTGATGTTTAACTATAAATCTAGGTAAGCAATTTATGAACATGGTCATTGTTGTCCCCAAGCACTTATATCTTATTTGATGCAATTTAGATACGGACAGTTACTGCATAGTTTTCATTCACAGGTCATTTATATCTCAGCATCCTGTTCAAAGGGAGATTGTTTGAAGAAAGAAGCAGTAATCTGAGCAGCTATCGAGAGACCAAAGGAACAAACTGACAAAGACTGAACCGTATATACAAATTGAACTTCGACCCACAATCTGCAGCAACTGGTTTTTGGAATTATAGACTAAAAATGGTTGGGGCTTAGGCGATAACTATTGGATTGCCTAATTTTTCACCCTTCTTCCGTTTTAGGACCAATCAGAGAAAACCAAATATGCCCCCTACTCTACCAGGCAGGGTGGTAGGGAACAAATCCACATTGTGCTTAATTAGATGGAATTAGATATCAAGCAGATAATTTTCAGGTTTTGAGGAATGGAGCAACTGGAGCAATTGGGGGATTACCAAGAAGACATATATTTTTCCAGGAGACAGCTGTCTCTCTCTCTATACAGAACTTTTCTACTTGGAATTCCTCTAAGTGTGTGACTTCTGCTCGCACATGTGGCAGTTGTGCCTCTTTCCTCTGCCAAAGCACATTTACTGCCCGCACAGGTCCTTCCTCTTAAAGTTTCTTTTTTCCCCTCTTTTATTTGCTCTGTCACTTTTGAATTCTTTCCTTTCCACATCTCCCTAACCCTTCTTTCCTTAGAGTCTTTATGCATACTTTAAAAACAATTAGCTGTCTTATAGTATAAAATTAGATACTCTAATTAAAATTAAAATCTAGTTGCATCAACCATTTTATTAACAGCATTAATTTTAACAATAAGTGCTTGCAGTTAAGTTTTTTTTTAACTATGGAATTGGTAGAGTCCAGTCAAAAAAATGAAACTGAGGAAAAGGGGAAGAAATAAAAGAGACAATAATTTACATCCAGTATGTGTGTATGCATGTGTGTGCATGTGTGTTCATGTGTAGGTGTGTGTATAGTGTGTTAAAATTGGCCATGCTCCTTCTGCACTTTGAATCCACAGAAATGATATATTTCTATTATCTTGCTTTATTTTATTTTTTAATTCTTTTAGATTACATTGAAGATAAGGATGGGCAAATATTTGTGCATTGACTGCTTAACTAAGCAAATCTTCTACTCCTTGTGATAATAAAAAGCTTGCTATACATTATTGTTGGCTGTAGTACATGCGTGGGTTAATAAGATAATTATAATATAAATAGCCCATTCCTATTAATTTCTATATAGTTCTCTTCAATCCAAAGGTAATCAGCACATTTTGACACTCTAATTTAGTTATAAGGCTAAGGTTTCCAAAAGCATTGGAATCAGCAGGAGGAAGTGTCAGGATTTGTCTTTTTGAGAAATAACCCCCTTTAATTAATCATCATACATCACCACAATAAAATGTTGGGAGATAGGGAAGTCTGAATGACTGTTCAGGGCCACATGGTCATTCAATTGACCACGATCTGGTTTCAGACTAAATAAAAAACTTCAATTTATCTCTTGTAGAAGAAGAAAGTATTTACCTCTTCAAGACATGGCAGGATCAGGGCGCCTGGCTCTGGCTTTGGCTCAGGTCATGATCTCAGGGTCCTGGGATCGAGCCCCACATCGGGCTCTCTGCTTAGCAGGGGACCTGCTCCCTCCTCTCTCCTCTCTCTCTCTCTGCCTGCCTCTCTGCCTACTTGTGATCTCTCTTTGTCAAATAGGTAAAATAAATAAAT
>ML110877.1:0-40739 GCA_003697995.1 Taxidea taxus jeffersonii
CTTAGATTCATGGCTTTCTAATGATGCTCTATTTATAATTTAGTTTGTGCTTATGTTTATTCTCTTCTCTGGCACTCCTAGTCTCTAGTTCTGGAAAATAAGAAATTTGCAAATGATTTGAAATCATGACAGATGTAAGGAGTAATATCAGGATATAAATGTGCTTTCTGTCAGTTCAGATTACCCAATAGTAAAATGCTTTAAGATACTGATTTTATAAAAGAAAAAGAGGGATGTCTGGGTGGACCAGTCAGTTAAGCATTTGCCTTCAGTTCAAGTCATGATCCCAGGTTTCTGACATCAAGTCCCACATTGGGCTCCATGCTCTGCAGGGAGGCTGCTTCTTCCTCTGCCTGCCTCTCCCCCTGCTTGTGCTCTCTCTCTGTCTCTCTGACAAATAAGTAAAATATTAAAAAAAAAAAAAAGGATCATAGAGATCATTTTAAATGGAGTTGCATTTTCTCCATTTAATTAAGTTTTCCACCCCACCCCCCTCAGCACAGGGGTTTAGCTTGTTCTTTCATTTGCAATACATTCCTCTGTTTTGTTTTGTTTTATTTTTTTCTATTTGCTGACCCTCTGCAGCTGTGCATCTGTTTCTACTTATGATACAAAACAGCTACCTCTTCCAATTTTGAAAGAGTGGCCTTGTGTAGGAGATAAACTTTATTACTGAACCTTGCCCTGGCTCTTGGTTGTCTCTTGAACCTTTGTGATTATCTAGGCAATGTGGTTTTTTCTTGCTAGGTCTCAGTTTAAGGTTGGCCAAGACCTATTAATATTCTAGACAGAGGGATCTCAATCAGCACCTACATTCAGTCTGCCTAGTCTTTCAGGAAACAATTTTTTAAGATATACAAATATATATAGTCCTTTGGGGACACAACTGTAAACCTTGTTGACCCCCAGACCAAGTGATCTAGAGGTATCCCTTTGGTGACTGCTGTAAGAATTGGGTTTCCAAATGAACGTATTGGCTCCTTTCTGAGGTACTAGTGAGCTACAGTGAGGCCCAGGAGAGCTCAAAATGGTGTAATTTTACTGCTGTTACCTGAGAGCACTTCTGTAGACTCTTGATTTATGATAAATTTGAAACCTGCTTCTCAGGCTGAAGATACAGAACAAGTAAAGAGGACTTTTTTACAGGAAGACTGGGTTATGTTTTAGTCTGCAGTCTATTCAGTATCCTTGGGGTTATAGTGTCCCAAGTATTGTCTTTCTAATTATTTGAGGCCTAGAAATGCAATCCCCTGGCCACCAGAGCCAGGCACTCAGGCATTTCCCTGGTGTGGGCTGTGTGTATCACTGGTTTTGGTGGGGCTGCAGGAGTGCCACAGGAGCAGGACACTCAACCACTGGTTTTGGCAAGGTAGCAGGAATGACGTGGGATTGGTGTGTGCCCACTGGCACTAGCAGGTTAAGAAAAGCGAATAAGTGGTCCCCTACCACTAGTGTCACTAATAAGGTAGATTGTAGCTGACATGCTACACACTACAAAACAAAATTATTGTTGACATAAAAAGTTTGAGAAAATTATAATTCAGTTTATTTTTAAAATTAGTTTTTGGGCACCTGGCTGTCTCAGTTGGTAGAGCTTGTGGCTCTTAATCTTAGGTTGTGAAATTAAGCCCCTTACTGTGTATAGAGATTACATACAAATAAAATCTTTAGGGGAACCTGAGGGGTTCAGTTGGTTAAACATCCAACTCTTGATTTAGCTCAGGTCATGATCTCAGGACTGTGAGATCAAGCCCCATGTTGGTCTCTGTGTTGGGTGTGAAGCTTACTTAAGATTCTCTTTCTCCCTCTGTCCCTCCCCACCTACATAAATAAAAATAAACAAACAAATAAATAAATAAATATTTTAAAAATTATATTTTAATAATTATAAGAGGTAATTTTAGTTTATTAGTAAACCAGCAAAATAACTTTCATAAATTTACATTAAATAGATTTTGCATGAGAAACCAAATCTAAATTTTATAAAAATTAAATTTTTATATGCTGTTGTGTATCACATAACATTGATAATTTATATAAAGTCATGTAACTACTTTTTATTCTTTAAATCATAATTATTAAATCAAGCTGATTTTAATTTTTATAAAAAATAGACTGTGTACAGCATCTTTTAGTGGTTATCATAATTTACTTATTAGAAATTTTATTGTGTTTTCTGAGATTTGAGAATATTAAGCTTAAAGAAGCATGTATGTATTTCTATAAACTAATCAGGACAGTGATTTTTTTTAAATTTAAAAGATGCTATAATTTATTAATACCCTCTGGAAGTAGAATTGAAGACCTTTCTCAATTGCAGATACAGAGATACATAGTCAAAATGTACCTTTAAAAAAAAAAAAAGATCCCATATAGCTACAGTCCTACTACCTCAGTCAATGGTCAAAAGTAAACTCAGAAAAATAAAAAATTCCTGGTTCAGATATCAAGTAAGTGTTTTCTTTCCCAGTGGGCATGAAACATTTTCCTAATGAGTTTGACCTCATAAACAGACAAATTTGAACTCATAAGCACACAAATAAAAAGCAGATAAACCAGATTCTCAGTCATCTTTCACCTAATTGAGAATAGATTTGCTTTATCCATATGAAAGAGATCATCAAATGGACAAAGCAGAAAACCAAATTGGCAGTCATTACTGTCATCAATGGGGGAATGATTTTCTGGTCAGTCAAGATCTAGAAACAGAAGACATAAAAACAGTAGAGGGGAAGAAAGAAAAAAAAATTGAGAATTGAAGACTCAGAAAAGTCAAAGCTCTGTTGACACTTAGGATTCACTTTGGTAGCCAAGAAAAGATGTGCCTTAGTTTAAGTAGCCCCATAGGTACACTTCTCCAGCAATAAAATTTATTTGACTCTGTCAGGTGAATCCACTTGGGTATCTTGGTAAATGAACTACAAAAATACTAAAGTAAAATTTCCAAAAAGTCTAAAACATGAGTCTCATGTAAATAGAAACAGAACACATGATGAAGACTTTACTTACCTATTCATTATTCAAAAAAGGACTTGAAAAATACACAAACATAGGTACTCACAATTAGGAATGCTGAAATGCATTTGCTAATAAATGTAAAACTGGTTAAAATCCATCAAAGCAATAAATTTAAATGGGGTTAATTTATCTACAGGGTGGAAACCAATTTTTCCTCCAGGACATAAAACAAATTTGCATTGATATGGACAAGAATCATTTGCATTACTATTAGTTTTTTACAAGATAGCTTCTGTCCCTACAAAATTGCTCATAGTATGGTCAATAGAAAATCAGTCAAAGGAGGATGCAAGATAGAATCAGATAATTCTTAGAGGGTCTCCCAGATAACATATAGCCCTCCTTAATAGAAAACAATAATTTTAATATTTCTAGCTCCTCAATGTGTGTTTCCTAACATTGATCTACCTGAAAACAAACCTATAGGTACAACCTTTATGTTTATTCTTTCTTCTCTCTTCCCTTTCACCCTTGCACTTCTAGAACTTTAAGTATATTTCTTTAGGATAAAATCTTATGGCAGATGTGGATTGCAAATAAGGAACTATATATAATTTCTAACTGTTAAAAAAGGAGTTTGATCATGTATTTTTGGTGTTTGATCATGTATTTTCAAAGCATGTTATTGTGGATCGCAAGTTGCCATAGTATTAATATTTTACATCATGCATTTAAAACATAATACTTTTCTTTAAAATATAAATAATTGTAAGATGCTGGAATTTTTATTAAATGTAATTTTTTAATCCCATGATAAAACTGAGGGTTTTGGAAGGGAGGGGATAAGAGGTTGGGTGAGCCTGGTGGTGGGTATTGTGGAGGGCACATATTGCATGGAGCACTGGGTATGGTGCATAAACAATGAATTTTGGAACACTGAAAAGAAATTTAAAAAATAAATAAAATTTAGATTTTTGTATTTTCTAAAATACTTACTTTGTAGCCTATATTTATATTTATAGGTTATTTTTCAAAAGCATACTCTTGATTTTATCTGAATTTTCTCATAAGTTGTTACTTGCTATTTTTAAGAGAAAGATCTATGAGAATATTAACAATGGCCTCAATAGTTCATTTGGAACCACAGGAGTGCTGAAAGACAGAATTAAGGGTAATGTTGAGATAATTGTCAATATTTGAAATCTAAAGGGTAATACTGAGATAATTGTCAGTATTTGAAATCTATGGTAGAGAATATAGTAACTTCAGTGGCATAAAGAATCATTTCCAAGAAGATAATTTCAGTTCTTCTCATTAATGGAATTATTTCTTTTCTTTGTCTATAGGATATATTTGGCCTTAGGATAAAATATTTAATTTAGAACAATAATCTTTGCAGATAAAAATTTAATGCATTTCTCAGATAAGCCCACATAAAGTATAAATTAGAATAATGGTAAAGAACAACAAAAAGGGTTTGGCCAGTAACTGCTTCATTTGAGAATGGGAAGAGAAAGATTTTAGTTATAACAACAATACTATGCTTATAATCATCTTTTTAGGGCATAAAAAAGATTCTCAGGCCACAAAATTACCAGAATTTTTGTTTAAAATTTAAAAATCTGGGCCTTTTCTCCAATTTACTGATTCAAACTCTACCATTGGGTCTACAAGTCTCCATCTTTAGCAAACTCTCCAAATGTTGGTTATGAATGCTATATTTTAAAGCCAGAACTCTTTAATAGATGAAATCTACTTTTAAATGCATTTATGCTTATCACTGCAAATATGCATTATACAATAAACATTCAATCTCACTATTAATCTAAAAATCCATATATTCAGAAATATTCCTACTGTCATCACCTTTCTAGAAAAGATCTTTTGTTGACTTTTTCTTAGAAATTTAGAATCTTTTGTTTGTTTGTCTTAAATTTTCTCCCAGTATTTTCCTGTGCATTTTTATTTGGTGCTTTTATTTATTTATTTATTTAAATTTAATTTTTTCAGTGTTCCAAGATTCATTGTTTATGCACCATGCCCAGTGCTCCATGCAATACATGCCCCCCTTAATACCTACCACCAGGCTCACCTATCACCCCCATCCCTCTCTCCTTCAAAACCCTGTTTGTTTCTCAAAGATTTTTCAAAAGGCTTGTGAGACTCAAAATGTGTCATTTTTCATCTCTTTTTAAAAATATTTACCTACTGTAAGATTGTATTAAGTAATAATTTTAAAGGATCAGGTATGCAATAATATTGACATATATAAAATCATCTCTCAGAGGCTTATAAATCATCAAATTATCAATGTTTTCCAAAGCAAATCCTTGGAACACTATTCCTTAGGCTATAGTATGAACCAAAAACTGTAGGGTGATAAAGCACTGTGAGAAATGTTGCATTGTACACCACATCTCAGTACAGTGAGTCACAGTGCACATTACCATATCAAGGCTCTGAAAAGTCTTAGAGTGCTGCATTCTGTTCCAATATTGTTTAACTTAAGTAAGGCATTTCACCATAAGTAATATGTTATACAATGAGGAAATATACTTTTGGATGCACTAAATTATGTGAATCATAGAATTAGTGTTGTTTAATTGACAATCTACATATTCTATATTAAATTACAGTAATTCAAATTCTGAAAGTTAGTGTTAGTAATTGAATCTGTATATATGTAACAGTTAACCAGTCAGTCTGGGTGGTCTAAGATAGGCTTCCTTTAAAAATAGTCATTTAAATTGAAATGAGTCAAAAATAGAGTTAGCTAAGAAAAAATTAAGTGTTAAATGTAGGATAGGATAAGGTAGGTTCATGAAAAAAAGGAAATTTGAGGTGGAAATAGTCCAAAGTGGAAAGAATAGTGCTGATTCTATTGTTTGCTTGTTTTTACATAGGAAGTGAAAAAAAGGAGGAGTCATGGATTATGTCTTGGTTCTATACATTAGTTTATGGAAACCCAAAGAGATGAAGTAGGAAAAAAATCATTACTTAAATGTGGGATATAGTAACTTTAAAATGTTTTTGAGATTTCCATATGGAGATGTATGAAAAGAAAGTAAAAATGGGGTCCAGGGAGACCAAGTGTGATAATTATCAACTCATGTAATTAAAACTTTAGGAATAGATAATATCACCTAGAGAGCTGTAGGATAGAGAGACAAGTGTTTAGGCAATAAATGACGCAACAAAGGAAATTTTGAGAAAACAATCAGAGAGGTAGGAAGATAATGTGGATTATTTGGTGTTTGGGAAACCAAAAGGGCTTGTCTTAAGAAAGAAGTTGTGATTAACTGTGTAAAGTGCTGCTTAGAGATCAAACATGATAGAGATATGGAAGAATCCATTGGACTTTGTGACATGGCGCCCATTTCAGAAGCACAGCTGGAGGTGAGGGAGGAAAAACTGAAGCTGAGAAAACAGAGACATAAGAAAGAAATAGAAAATAGTGTGAGTGGAGAAGTGGTTTGGTTAACTGCCAAATAGTGGGAAAAGAGTGCCAGTGATGAGGGGAAGAGGGATTAGTTATTTGGTCTTTTAATTACAATTAATTGTATTATCTATGTCTTTATCTACTGTATTTTTTCTCTTGGGTTAAATGATGAAAGTGAAAGTAGAAAAGTGTTTGAAGGCTAGAGACAGGGTGCCTGGGTGACTCAGTTGGTTAAGTGTCTGCCTTCAGCTCAGGTGGAAATCCCAGGAGTCCTGGACTGAGCCCCACATCAGGCTCCCTGCTCACTGGGAGTCTGCTTCTCCATTTGCCACTCCCTCTGATCATGCTCTCTCTCATTTCCTCTCTCTGTCTCAAATAAATGAATAAATGAATAAAAGTGAATAAAATATTAAAAAAAAAGAAAAAACAAATGCAGGGAAATATTTGATAATGTAAGATCCCTAAAAAAGCTGAAGGCAATGATATACAGAACAGAAAAGAATTATTTCACTTTGAACAGAGGGCAGGGGTAGGGGTCTCTCTCACCATACTAGAAAAAGAGGGAAAAGAGGTCAAGGTGAGGTGGAGGGTAGGAAGGTCAGAGATTTCAGGGAAAGGGAAATTGGGTTAAGATCCACCGGGAAGAATTACAGAAGAATGGATTGAGTAACAGCAAATAAGGCAATTTTGAACACTGTGGTGATGGGTGACATTGAAAGTATCTATCATCTCCTGTTCCAGGATATTTTTTTCACAGTGGAATTAAGGAGCTTAAATATAGTCATGGAATAAATAGTAATGGATTTATGAAGGTTTTTTAGATGACTGTTGTGAGAGGATAATGAAGCAGAGCAGTTTAGGCTCTTCTAGAAAAAAAAATTAGTTGCAAAATGGTCTGAGGAATCTGAATTTGGAATAAAGTTAAGTAATATTAGGAGATAGAGAAGATGTAAGATGTAAAAGAAAGGCTGGTGAACAGACTGATGCCCTCTCCAAAACAAAAGTGCAGTAGAATAAACCCAGCAAATATGCAAGAAGGATGAGGGTTTGCATTTGTACAGTGGGATGTCTTACTACAGGAATGAGGAGTGCTGTGGAATAGCAGAGGATTTTTGTAGAAGACAAAGAAATTAGACCTTTAATCAGTTGTCTATATGGACATAATATTGCCAATATTGCATCAAAAATTGGAGTGGAAACACTGTGGTCCAGTTGCTAATGTCTTAAATGAGTGAAGGCGCTGCACATTAAGTATGACAGTAATGAGAGGAACAGAGGGACTTGTGAAGCCATCCATATGGGGTGAACTAAATAGAAGAAGTACTTTCCATAAGAGAGGGTTCAATAAGGAGTGAGTAGAATATAGTGCATTCCTATTAATTTGCGCATGTATTTTGTGGGTGAATTTAAGTCCCCTGTAAAAGACACCAAGATGGAATTTGAGAAGCCAAGATTTGTTTGGAAATGTCTGTGAGGGATGAAAGAAGGAGAGGAGCAAAGGTGGGCAAGAAATGCCTTCAGACAGCAATTCTGGCCTGACACCTGAGAAAGGATAAAAGTGAGGGGGGAGGACTGAATGGGGAGAATTTATGACCACTCAGCAATTCTGCAAAAGCCACAGGCTGGCCAGTGGACAGTCCCCAAGCCAATGCTGCCCATTGGAAGGGTCCCACATCAGGCAGGCAGGATCCAGATATAGAAGCCTCACTCTGTTCAGTCACTGATTATGAGCAATGCCTAGGAAGTGTGGTTTTGGTGTGAAGGCCATGGTGGATCTTGAGGTGTAGCAACTGGAGGCTGTCAGCCAACTGTGCTTCCTCAGAGTTCTCTTGAAGAGAGATCTGAACAGAAGACCTCTACATTCTGTACACTCTGTCCTCTTGGGCATCCCACTACATTCAAACACAACTTTAGCTCGTGTCTTTCCTCATTGCATTAATTTTCTAGAAATACCCTATCCAGAAAAAAAAAATCTGCTAAGTAAAGATCTTTGAGTAACTTTCCTGGAGGTGGACTACATGATAAACACACTTGAAATGGCTCAAACAGTTATTCTTGTGAGTTAGATGCAGCAATATATTTGGTTATTTGTAGAAGAAAGTGACTTTAATTCCATTCTGAATGTAAATATCTTTTTAAAAATGGTGACAGTTGCCTTCCTGCTGATGAAACTTTTTTTCTGAGCCCCAAATATATTTGTCTCAGAGACTTAAGACCATAAGCTTAACTACCAGATAGCTTCTCATCTTCATCAGAGTATGGCTTAGATGTCAGGGTGTTAAGGATCAAATTTACTGGGTCAAAATTCTATACTTCCAGGTTTTTCAAGATTGAAGTGTGTGGGGGGTGTTCCTAATCAGAGAAATGTTGATTGATGTATGTACTCAATTGTATATTTCTACCCCAAATGTGAGGAGTTTAAGAAGTGTCTATCCATACCTCTGTCAGGTATTATCTGGATCTTTTTAAAATGGCATTTGCTACAAATGACTGAATCTAGAAGTTGTCCTTTTTTTGACTGTCAGATAGTAACCTCATGGTATTTTTTTAATTCTGATTGACAGCTGTTGAGTACTTACACTCATCTTACTTTTTCTCTTTGAATACTGCTCACTTTAAGCTCATTATATCTTCAATATCTTTATGTCAAAGAGTTGAAGCAATCTGGCAGTTCCTGACACACAGAAGTTAGAATATAGAAGCCAATTTCCCTCAGCTTTTTTTTTTTTTTCTGGTGCTATTGCTGATACTTCTACAGCCATATAAATGTTATGAAAGAATGGTTGGATTAAACTGTGTCAATGGGACATAAATATTAATAAGTAGTTCACTTGTATGGAAAGTATGTACATAATGTTTAGAATCATTTACTAGTCACCAGTTTTTTATTCATCAGAAAACTGTATTTATTTACTGTTAGCAAATAAATGACAAATATTTTTTAGTATTAGCTGTTGACTAAAGCTCTCCTCCCTTCTATTTTCTTATACCACTTAATGTTATAATTATGGATATATCCCAAATGCTATTTTATTCTTACTTCTATATGTTAATCATGAGTCAGGACATCTCATTCCCCATGGTCAGTCTTAGATAATATCATATTTTCAACCAATTTAGTTGTATCCAGTAGTCATGTAAGCAGATGTTTATGTAGTAAAAAAAACAAAGAGCAATACTTTTCCCAATCAAGCAGTTATATTCTCCAAATTCAGTTAGCGTGAGCAACATTTTACTTCTCCTGAATACCATTTGGGAATTATGAAGTTTAGTAAAGTGAAGTTTAAATTAAAATTTATTCCACTGAAACGAAATGTATACTCTTTGAAAAGTCTTTTGATATATGCTCTTATTTAAAATGTTGTTTCAATAAAGTGGATGGATTACAAGTGTAATTCTGGGCCAGAGGTAATCAAGGATGAAAAACCTCACCAGTAACTATCATCAAATCCAACAGACAACTCCCCACCCCCATCCATGGCCGTTTTGTTCCATATAAACAATTCCTTCTACTCTCTGCATTGCTCCCATTTTTGGTATCCACTCTTAGAATATCAACAGATTGAGGATAAAAAGATTGGGAGATGAGTGACTAAGATGAGAACCAGTAGCCAACACAGAAAGAACTGGCTTTTTTGGCAAGATTGTATTGGTTGGAAATAACATTGAGATTTTTATTTTTCTTTGAATAATGGTGAAGAGGGGTTAAGATAAAGACACATATATACGTGTCCACCATAGCTGGATACCCAAACTTCAGTGAGGTCACAAACATAAGTTGTCTTGTGTTAATATGACTTATTGACATAACATTACATAATTTATTGGCACAGTGAATATGAAGAATAGCTTTATTTTGTTATGTTTGTTTTTCAGTGGAAGAAATATCATGTGTATGCTAATGGAAATAATCTAGTAGAAAGGATGAGATGATGTAGAAGTGGGAGGAACTTTTGAAATAATTTCCTTGAGTGGGCAAAATGGATGATGTCTAGAACAAGTGGAGTGATTCACTCTCTTTGGGAGCCAATAAAGGAAGAGAAGGCAGAGTATGATGGAGTAGATGCAAATAGGTAGATGAACTAAAGTTTGTCTGAGGTTTTTTTGGTTAATAATTTAAAATGAGACTTGCTCTTATGGTAGTGAATTTTTCTCTAATCATGTTCAGCTG
Organism: Taxidea taxus jeffersonii; assembly: GCA_003697995.1. Classification (NCBI taxonomy): domain Eukaryota; kingdom Metazoa; phylum Chordata; class Mammalia; order Carnivora; family Mustelidae; genus Taxidea; species Taxidea taxus. Next base: position 10,569 of record ML110877.1, read on the forward strand.
TGTAGGTGCAAGCGGTTAGGCAGAAAGCTGGATATAACCTGGGTTGTGTTTTTGCCAAGATAGGTGAAGAAGTATAAAAAGGGTAAGTCAACTGTGGTCCATAAATAAGTAGTAAATTTTATAATTGAGCCAGAAATTTAAGTTGGATAAGGAGGAAAGAGAAGGTATTAAAGGGTAAGACACCCTTTAAGTAAGTGTTAGGGTTGAAAGATTGCTAGAAAAATTAGAAGTATCAATACAAGAGTAGCATGCGGGAATCTGATTATGGAAGGATTGCAGATTTTAATGATGACTAGGCTTATGATTATGGGAGAGAATAGTTAAGTTACAGGGAAAAAAAAAGACAAGTTCAGGAACTTTGAGGACAGGATATGGGTATTATCAACTATGAGTGAATATACCAAGAGTTGAGATAGGAGTAACATAAGGGAAAGTGGCTTAGAACAGGGAGGCCAACTCATTGAAAAGTGGGAGTTGGTAAAAGGCGGCAATAAGACAGAGGAGGTGGCAACAAGACAGAGGAGGTGAGATGATCTGGTCATGTGAGATTTTAAAGCATGGCATGATTAGGGAGGAATAACAAAAATAGGGTGGAAAGGGTCAATAGGTAAAGAGAGCCAGGGTGGAAAGGATCAATAGGTTAAGAGAGCCAAAAGTCCACTCCCGTGGCCCCAGGAGTGTTGGGAAAAATGGCTACCACTGGAGATGAGCATGAGGGAAGTTCCATCTTTAGGAAAGAACTAGAATTCTGTTAAAGATAGAAAGTAAACAGAATATTCATGGAAGCAATGGAGCATGGAGTGGCATTTCCTGAGTGCTACAGGGCACAGTGGAAGGCTCATATGAGTTTTGGGATATAAGAGCTGGGTAAGAAGCAGCTCCCTCTTTGTCCTTCTTGATAGAGATAAAGTTGTCCAGGATTCACATTTGCTGTGGGAAGGGATGGATTAATACTGCATGTGAGGTTCTGGTGAACCTGGTTCTTACTTCCAGCACGTGAGCTCCCTCTTCACCTTGGTGATAGAAGGACCTTAAAGAGTATAATTTCTTTTTAAAGTTATATTCTTTATATTTGAAACCCCTAAGTAATTCACCCTCTCCTTATTCACTTAGTAAATATTCATTGAATCTTTCCTAAATTTTAAGTGCTGTAGTGAGTGCTTAATCTCTGTCCTGCTACAGCCAAGAGAATACGAAAGAGACAAAGCCCATTATTTCACAAATAATGACCAACTAAAACTTTGGGAATTCCAACAGAGGCCAATTGCATTTGTCAGAAAAGGGTATAATGGGGGATCTAAATTTGTTTTTGTTGTCAGAAGGGCTTCTTTGAAGAAGTGGGGTTTAACATTTTTTGAAAGGATGATGGTGAGGTAGATAAGCAGGTCAGGAAGAAGAGCATCCATAGATAACAAACTGAAGGAGCTCTAAGCTTGCTGTTTTTCATGCATTCTACATAATTCCCCACCACTTCCAGTAAATCTCATACTCTCCCCAATACACACCGCTGCTGAGATTAAGAAAAAGAGCAAAAGCCCTTCGAAAGTTTTTAAGAGAACCTGACCAAGTAAAAATGATTATGTTCAGCAGAATGAAGGAAGAAATGTTTTACCATCATTCACGTTTTTCCAACTGCTTTTCCTGAGTCTGAAGAAAAGGGAGAATTCTTTTTGAGTGAAGTAGTATCTTAGAGGTCCCTAAGTAGAACTGGAGATTGCTGTATTTCTAAAGTAATTTCTTATGTTAGTGGCAGAAGGATTGAAGGGCATGGAAGGGATGTAAGAGCAGTACTATGACTTACTCAAAGCCTTTTAAAAACTATTTTCTCTCTTTTTTTTTTATAATAGTCTTTATAGAGTGAACCATCTTTAAGGATTTTGTAAGTGAGCAATATTTACTAATTCCTAACTCTGTGCCACCAAAATATGTATATTACTTTGATCAATATCACCTTTTAAAAGACATGCTATGTATACTTAAATAATGTTAGGATTTTGGGGATTACCTCATTTGGATTCCTCATTTGGATTACCTCATTTGGATTCCTAAGTATATAAACACGATCTCTCGTGTCTCTGATAGTTTATTGGTGTTTTAATTATAATGCCACCTGGAGTTGTTTAAAATGTTTGCATTAGTGACAAGAAGGTAAGTAGAATATCTTATTTGGCTTGGGCTGCTGTAACAAAATATCATAGACTGGGTGACTTAAATAACAGACATTTGTTTTTTATAGTTCTGAAAGCTGGGAAGTCCAAGATCAATGTGCTGGCCATTTCAGTTGCTGGTGAAAGCTCTCCTCCTGGCTTGTAGACACCTGTCTTCTGGCCATGTCAGAAAGAAAAACAGAGAGCTCTTACCTCTCTTCCTCTTTTTATAAGGGCACTAATCCTGTCATGGGGACCTTACCTGTGTGATCTCATCTACACCTAATGACATCCCAAAGGCCTTAACTCCAAATACCATCACACTGGGGGTCAAGGCTTCAATCTATGACTTTAGAGGGACACAAACATTTAGTCCACAATAAAGAACATATAGTAAATAAATGAAAATTAATTTTCTTTGAAGTAGAAGATTAGAAGTAGCATATTAATCATGACGCACACCCCTTCTTTTTTAAAATTTTAAAAAATTTTTTCAAGTTTTTTTTTTTTTGGACAGAGAGAGAGAGAGATCACAGGTAGGCAGAGAAGAAGGCAGAGAGAGAGAGAAGCAGGCTCCCCATTGAGCAGAGAGCCCGATGCGGGACTCAATCCCAGGACCCTGAGATCATGTCCTGAGCTGGAAGCAGAGGCTTAACCCACTGAGCCACCCAGGTGTCCCAATTTTTTTTTTTTTTTTTTTAAGAACAGGCAGCTTGATTCTGTTCCTGGTCAGTCCGTTGTCTCTCTGTCTTCCTGAGGCTCCAGTCAGGCAGCTTTTTATAAACCATATCCCCAGGCAATAGAATTCTGTTTCAATCTGTCATGTAGAACGGTGAGCCAGGCTCCATTCTGCCACCTGTCCTGGAAGACATGTGTTCTGTTTACAACATGGGTTTGAATTCTCAGCTACCCGTGTTTGATTCCTGATATAGACCCAAGCAGGTGGGTCGCATCATTCCATCCACCTTTCATACTTTGTTTTTGTTTTATTTTGTTCAAGTTTATAAATATATTCATCTTTTCTTAACATCATGAATTTAAAATTTTCTCTTTTTATAATGCTACCTTTATCAGAAATTCTGATATAATTCTTAACTTATGAATTAATCTAGGGAAAATACATGATATAAGACAATTCAAGGGATGTCTGGGTGGCTCATTTGTTTAAGCATCTGCCTTCAGCACAGGTCATGATCCCAGGGTTTTGGGATTGAGCCCTGTGTTGAGTTCCCTGCTCAGGAGAGATTGCTTCTCCCTCTCCCTCTGCCCTTACCCCCGTTTCTCCTCTCTCTCTCTCTCTCACACTCATTCACACTATCTCAAATAAATAAATAAAATCTGAAAAAAAAAAAAAAGGACAAGTTGACTAAAGTTTAACATCTTTTTTTTTTTTTAAGATTTTATTTATTTATTTGTCAGAGAGAGAGGGAGAGAGAGCAAACGAGCACAGGCAGACAGAGTGGCAGGCAGAGGCAGAGAGAGAAGCAGGCTCCCTGCCGAGCAAGGAGCCCGATGTGGGACTTGATCCCAGGACGCTGGGATCATGACCTGAGCCAAAGGCAGCCGCCCAACCAGCTGAGCCACCCAGGCGTCCCTAAAGTTTAACATCTTAAAAACTAGCACAGACATTGATTTAGAAGCTCAAAGATATGGGAAGTTAAAAGGTCATATGGTGCATTGTCTACATCATCAACATCATTCAGCTCAAATATTGGTTAGGCATCTTTGATGCTCAAAATCTATTAGATATTAATATCCAATTTAAAGAGGTAAATGATCCTTGATGTCAAAGATTTTACAATTTATAGAGGTGTCAGCCATGTAGATATAATACTATGAGGGAAAAAATAATTACTACAATGATAATATACTCAAATTTCTCTAGGAATTCGAAGAAATGGTGATTAAGTCTAACATGAGAAATCAGCAAAAGAGGGAAATTGGAGTACATTTACAGAGGAGCTGTCATTTGAACCCTGCCTTGAAGAAGAGAAAAGTTTTGGGACTCCTGGGTGGCTCAGTTGTTAAGCGTCTGCCTTTGGCTCAGGTCATGATCCCAGGGTCCTGGGATCAAGCTCCGCATTGGCCTCTCCACTGGATGGGAAGCCTGCTTCTCCCTCTCTCTCTGCTTGTGTTCCCTCTCTCATCGTTTCTCTCTCTATCAAATAAATAAATTCTTAAAAAAAAAGAAGAAGAAGAAGAGAAAAGTTTCAAGGAAACAAAGAAAAAAAATGCTTTTTTCTTCTTCTGAGTTGAAATGGGAAGCAGAGAAGTAAAGTGGAAGTTAAAATTAAGGAGGGCATGTATGGCGCATGGAGCACTGGGTGTGTTGCTTAAACAATGAATCTTGGAATACTGAAAAAGGAAAAGAAAAGAATTTAAAAGTATTTTAAAATGGAAATGAGAAAGTAGAATTCACTTAGATAACCGTGGTTTTATTAGGTGAGCAGATGGAAGGCAGAATTGAATGATCAGTGAGAATGAGATAGGGAATCAAAAATAGGAAGTTAGTTGAGTGGATGAGAAGGTTGATGGACAGATGGAAGAAAAAAATACAGAAAAAATGGAAACTAACATTTATTGAATTCTTAGTCTCTGCCAGGCAGTATATTTTCACATCCACTATTTCAAGCCAAATTGAAGATAAAAGGAAACCGAAATCTTACAATTTTGGAGGAGTTAGGAAGATCCATTTATATTAATTTGTCATCAAATTTAAGCAAAGAGAATTGGTTGGTAGTCTTTTTGATCTTTAACCGTGACTGTTCAGATATTTTGGCCTTAGTCTTTTCCTCTTTTAGGAGGAAAATAACTCATATGTTATTTCCCCATGTCTTTCTTTAATTACTCTGTTTCCTAAATGGTCTCTTCAGAAATAAAACTTTCTAGTGTGGACTTAAGCTAAACCATCACGATGTTTGTCTTTATGGTCACTCTACCAAGCATATATGGCAGCTAAGCTGTTCAATTTAACCTAGATTGTAGACAATAATCAGCCATTTAACCTAAAGGTAAAGGAAGACAAGCTAAAGGGTGGCTTCTCTTCTGTTTCATCTGAATTGTGAACGTAAGTTAAAGCAGAAGGGAGGAATGCCTTTCTGATCCTGGATAGTAAAACTTAAGAAAATGAAAAAGCAGGAATGGAAATGCAAAAGGCATAGCCATTTCTCTTCATTAGCTGATACAGTCACACCTTGTGTTGTGTGAACCCAAAACTTTTTCAGTGTCACATCAGGGTAAAAATGGTGGCTGGATTAGACAAAAATTGCAGACTATAATAAATGCTCCAAAAGGTACAAATGACACCATTTGCACACACCTTGACTTACCAAATGAATGGCATCTCGATCATGGCATGTAAGAGCCCAGAGACAGTAGGTAAATCAGACCTTGAACTTCATTCCCACAGAGATAATTTTGCTTCCTTCTACAGTCAAATACTGGATTCGGGAAAAAGGAGGAAGAGTAAAGTTCCCTTGAGAGGGGAGACATACTTTTAAAAAGTGGAGTCCAGGAGGACCCAGGTGGCTCCATTTGTTAAGTGTCTGACTCTTGATTTTGGCTCAGGTCATGATCTTGGGTTGTGACATCAAGCCCTGTGTTGGGCTCTGTGCTGCTTGTGAAGCTTGTTTGAGATTCTCTCTCTCCCTCTGCCCCTTAGCACACCCTCTCCTCCTCTGCCCCATGTGTAAGCACATGTTCTCTTCCTCTCTCTTTCTCGCTCTCTCTCAAAAAAAAAAAAAAAAAAAAGTGGGGAGAATCCAGGTATCCAGTTTTCCTAAGGTAGTCCTGATTTTCACCTGTTTAAATCAATTAAGTTCTTTAAATTATTTTAGCGCCCTCTCTTCATTCTCTAAATTGTTCCAATTTGGATAATAAATGACCATCTTGATAACAGAGAGCTTGAACTTTTAATTGGTTTAATATATACACTAAAGTGATGGTTTTAACCTAGAAAAGAGTAAAGTTGGCAAATTTAGTCAGCAATTGGCTTTTGGTTGGTTTTTTATCCTTCCTCTAAAATTTCCTGCTTACCCCACCACTACAGGAAACTCAACCTCTCAGCATAATGAAGTTAGCTAAAGAAAATCATGGTTATTTTTGCACATCGGTTTAAGTATTTACTAAAATTCATCCCTGCTACATCAATCTTGGATAGATAGGTCAGCGTGAGGTGAAAGGACAGTATTGCTGCTATGTCTCTAATTGCTGTTTTCTTGTCATCATCTTCTGGAGCACAAAATCTTTAGTGCAACCATAAACGTAGAGTTTTCCTCTATCGCTTAAACACATTTGTGCATTAATAAGTATCCTGTCAAAATCTTGTTGAATTTCCAACATTACATGGCACACTGGCTTAAATTATTACTATCTTGTATATTAATGTAATTGTTAGTTTAATGATCAAAATATTTTACTTGACAGGAAATTTGCTTGAAATCTTTCTTTCATTTCATATAAAGTATATGCAAACAGAGATACTAATTTTTTTCACCTGAGAGTACCCTACAATTTCCTATCAGTCTTAAAGAGAATACATTATGCTTGACTAAGACTGTGTGAGCAATGTATAGTTACCAATCACCTATAATTCCTTAAACTAGGTTTGTTAATTTTTTTAAAATCTTGGTTTTAAATTCTTGAAATCCATATCCTGGTTTTATTTTCAGAAGGTGAGCTTGAGAATCTCCATACTTTTTGAAAATTTGGAAAACATGTTTGCCAGATTGCTTATAACAGATATCTGTTGTCATTATTATGAGCAAAATAAAAGCAAATTAAATATTTTTGCAGACAGAACAAAATGGGGCTTTACAAAAATCTTATATGATCTACATATAGTATAGCTACATGAAAGTAAACCTTCATAAGTTAGATTTAATAATTCATATGGCAAATAGGTAAAATTACTAAAAAGGCCCAACATGTTTTAGGTTATTAATTAATTAGGGGCACCTGGATGGCTCAGTTGATTAAGCGCCTGCCTTCTGCACAGATCATGATGCAGGGTCCTGGAATGGAGTCCTGCATTGGGCTCCCTGCTCAGCCAGGAGTCTGCTTCTCCCTCTGCCTCCCACCCCTGACTTGTGCACGGTCTCTCTCTCTCTCTCTCTTGCAAAGATACATATATAAAATCTTAAAAAAAGTAATTGATAGGTGTGTATGTAAAGGGAGTATTATGTAGGGGAAAGAACAAAAATAGGAACACAGAGCTTTGGCTCATGTTAAATTTTAAGTTATATTCTGTCATTCTAAACTGGAGAGTTTACCCTCCCCAGTAGAAAAGTCATTTGGAAATGTATGCAATGAGATTTATTATTTGGCTGCCATCATACCACAGTGTACCAGGGATGCTACATTCCATGTTACTTGTGTGTAGAGTAGTGCCTGCCCAACAAAGAACTGTCCCAAGCAAAACATATCTTTAATAGCCTTTCCCTTGGCTGGAACATTGGAATTCAAACTCATTTTTTTTCTCTGGGCCTCAGTGAAACTTCAAGGATATTTCCAGTTCTGCAATACTTTAGCAGTTATTTAGGAAGAATTAAATTGAAATAGTTACCCTAGTAGAATCATAGATATATTTGTGGTTTATACATATATGAATATACACCACACACACACACACACACACACACGTCTTCATTTTCAACAGTATCCTCTCTTTAATGGCATTTGGTTAAAAAAGCATTCCATTTCAGAATCACCCAAGGACAATCAGTTATAGAAGCACAAAAGGACCTTCGCATAAAATTATTTTCCAGGAATATGATTCACAGATTGCTTTCTTTAGAGAAGCAATATATTCTTCTCAAATAAAATAATATGTAGATATCTAACATATAAATTGTGTGGAATTTGAGCTCTTCAATTGTCCCATGGTTTCTACCTTCTCCACACCCTATATTCCTCACCAGAAATTTTAGGGACCTCTATATTAAATCCCGGGACTCCATGGAATATTGCTGTGAGTTAGAAGTCATCAAACTCAATGAATGGTAAGATAATAATTAAATTGAGTCACTGTGCCAGGCCTGGACAATCAGCAATGGTAAGATTGAAGAGAATTTGGGATTTGTACCATCCTTGAAAGCATTCAAATTCAGTGAAAAAATTTTGCAGGTCTGAGGATATAGTTTTATAAACCATATTTTGTTCCTGAGGGGTATTTTTGTGATATATTCTAGACCAGACATTATTACACTGTTAGAAGAACTTTTCTCATTCATTGTAAGTAGGACATATATCCAAAAAGCTATTATATTCTTTAATATTTCAAGTCCAATATTATGATAAAGTCCTAACTCCTTTCAAGCTGTCTAGAGAAGTAGTTCCACATCTCTCTCAGTGACATTCTGGGTATTTTTGTATGCTCTCTGAACACAGAGTGTGAAATATTCCATGATTTTGGAGAGTGTTTGCCTTCTGATATAAATCTGCATGTCTTGGACCTTATCCTGAATGTGTCTACGTTAGCTATGTTTAGTAGAGGAGAAGTGGTCAATAAAGGAGGTTTAATTTTTTTTTTAAAGATTTTATTTATTTATTTGATAGACAGAGATTACAAGTAGGCAGAGAGGCAGGCAGAGAGAGAGGAGGAAGCAGGCTGTCGGCCGAGCAGAGAGCCCGATGCGGGGCTCGATCCCAAGACCCTGGGATCATGACCCGAGCTGAAGGCAGCAGCTTTTAACCCACTGAGCCACCCAGGCGCCCCGAGGTTTAATTTTTTAACTCAACTTTTCTATCAACATGGGCAGGACTGGAGGAGATTTGCTAAGTGAAATAAGTCAAGCAGAGAAAGTCAATTATCATTTGGTTTCACTTACTTGTGGAGCATAAGGAATAACGTGGAGAACATTAGGAGAAGGAAAGGAAATGTGAATTGGGGTAAATCAGAGAGGGAGAGGAAACATGAGAGACTGTGGACTCTGAGGACAAATTGAGGGTTTTGGAGGGGAGGGGAGTAGGGGTGATAGGTGAGCCTGGTGGTGGGTCTTAAGGAGGGCACGTATTGCATGGAGTACTGGGTATGATGCATAAACAATGAATCTTGGAACACTGAAAAAAATAAAATAAGAAAAATAAAAAATAGGATACCTGGGTGGCTCAGTTGGTTAAGCGACTGCCTTCAGCTCAGGTCATGATCCCAGAGTCCCGGGATTGAGTCCCACATCAGGTTCCCAGTTCCACGGGGAGTCTGTGTCTCCCTCTGACCTTCTCCTCACTCACGCTCTCACTGTCTCTCTCTCAAACAAATAAAATCTTAAAAAAAACTAAAATAAAATAAATTTAAAATAAAGGAGGTTTATTTCTATTAGACAAACTCTGGGACTATAAATAGGCATTAGATTCTTAGCCCTTTAAAAAGGAAGCCAAAATGTAATCATTGGGTGGCAAAAAATGTGAAGTAATAGTTCAGGATGGCCTTGAAAGGAGTTCTTAGGATTGTAGCAGAGAGCATACATTGTAATACAAAGGTGTGGAAGAGAGGAAAAAAGTGATAAAGGAATAGAATGGAGAATAAAAGGAATTCAATGAGAAGGTTCACGTAGGTTTGAAACTTAATTTATAAAAAAGTGTGTGGTATATGTAATATTTTTGCCCTCATTGTATAGTTACGTCATATTTTTTCTGTCAAAAAAGAGAAAATATAAAACCTATGGCATATTTTATGCTCATGCTATTGAGAAATTGTGTCTCTCTTACAAAGTTCATGCGATATGCATTTTATAGTATGAAGAACTGCATTTGAATATGAATTTATGCACTTTTATCTCAATGTCTGGATTTCAATCTCTTTCAAATTAGCAATTAAATTGAACTAAATGCATTTTTGATATGATTTAAATGCCATTTGATTCTTTTTCAAGGCACTCATAAATATGATGATTTTATTTTAGTGAGCTACAATTATGAATTCAAAAAAAATGAAAACTTATTTTTTATTTTTTCAAGTGACAAAGGGATACTGAACTCAGAATTAGAATAATGGAGATTTATCTTTAAAGTATTATTTTAATTTTAAATTCATTGTATTTTAGTGTATGTGTGAAAGCTATGTCTGACACTCAATCAGAGAAGGGTGTTTTAGCAATTGGTGAATATATTGGTGTGGATTGTCTGGATACTTTACCTGAACTAACCACACATTAGTTAGTCATATTTTCATCTGCATAGTTGGATCTTGGCAGCTCCCTTCTGTCCTTGCAACAGCCCTGATAAAAGTTATAAGGAGATAAAAGCATCTTTTCTAAAATTTTTATTTTTATTTATTTTTTTAAAGATTTGTTATATATTTTTGCAAAAGAGAGAGACAGAGAGAGAGAGCCAGTGTGCAAGAAGGATGGGGATAGAGGGAGAAGCAGGATTCCCACTGAGCAGGGAACTTGATGTAGAACTTGATCCCAGGACCCTTGGATCAGGACCTGATCCAAAGGCAGCTGCTTAACAGACTGAGCCACCCAGGTGCCCGCATTGTTTTTCTTTCCTTTCCTTCCCTTTCCTTTTTTCTTTTTTTTTTCTCTTCTTTTCCTTTCTTTTCTTTTTTTCTTTAAGATTTTATTTATGTGAGAGAGACAGCACACGCGGGGGTGTTGGGGTGGAGTAGGGACAAAGGGAGAGAGAAGAAGCAGGCTCTCCAATGAGCAGGGAGCCTGACATGGGGTTCAATCCCAGTACCCAGGGATAATGACCTAAGCTGAAGGCAAACACTTAGCTGACTGAGCCACCTGGGTGCCCCAGAAAGTAAAGGATCTTAAATGATATCACAATGAAACATTTGGGAGATTATTTGCTTTTTCTATTAGGTAACCTTGAGCATGGATACCCATATTTTCCCTCTTGTTTTGATGCTTTGGTACTTCACTTCCTGCATGAATTGGTGAGGCTGTGGAAGACTATTATGTCTAGACCCAAGTATGATACTGCACCAGACCATTAGCAAAGAATCATTCTCTTATAATTCATGCCTGGAACAGCACCTAGCACTTTTTAGATGAATGAATTATTAAAAAAAAAACCTATTACATGTATGAAAAAATTTACAAGCCACTCCACTTAAGAACTATAGTCTACATACCACTATAGGAGAAGTATATTGTTATTCACTTTACACTAACTTTTTGGAACACTTTTATATGCATAAGGCATTAGTGAAGGCATGGATGGCTTACATTCAGAATGGCTACATTAGTGGTTCTTTAGAATCATAGCAAATGAATTCCTAATAGTAAGCAAACACAACAAAACCAAAAACGATAGGTGGTAATCCTTTACTAATTCCAGAAGTAATTACCTTATTTTGCTTTAGTAATTGTATTATGTTTACATTTTAAACCCTAATGCTGCTAGATCTTTGACTATTTTTAACAGTAACTTTACATTTGTATAAATGTAATGAAAATGTAACTGCTTATTAAATTCCTATTAGGTGTGTGATAGTTAATATAAGACATATGGGGTTAATTAAATTGTTCTAAGTCCTATTAATGAATTTCAATTAAGCTTTCATTAGTTGCCTCTATTATAATTAATTAGATATATTATTAGCACACATTATATAATTATGCAGTTACATTCAATTATATGAATATATTTATACTGATCAGATGATACTTAGATTTACATTTTAATATCTTCATTTTTCTAAATTTTAATAAGTGTAGGTTGTGCAGTACAAATAATGTGGTCCATATATAATCAGCATAAATACATTTTCTGTAACTTCTTTTTTCCTGTTTTCTGCAGGCTTCATCTCATTTGATTTGGATTCATTTTAATGAAATGATAGTATTAATTTCCTTTTTCTCCTTGGGCTTAAAATCCTCCGTACCTCTATTTATAGATTCCAAGTCCATAACCAGTTACCTTGGAAACTATTTAAAGAACATCTTCACTTTACTGTTTGTTTTATCAGATCTTAAAACTGCCTTCTCTCCTTCATCTGCTGCTTCAAATAGCTCAGTGCTGTGGGAACTGATAAGCTCAGGCTTTATGCCAGTGTTAGGACTCTGTGTGTATGTGTATGTGCGTGTTTGTGAATGATTCATAAAAATTTAATCATAATGATCTTGTACATTGCTTCGCACTATTATATTTAGGGGGGAGGTTACCTGTGTGACTAAAAACTGGATTCTGAGATTATTCTTCTATGAGAATTCTAATATCTGAATCTGTTTTATATGGTATTTCACAAATACTATAAATACAATATTATAATAGTTTGCATTAGACAGACTGTTTTGGGTTATTTTTAACTCTAATCCGTTCTATGAAGGATTGCAGACTGAAATCACAGGTTGCAAAAGAGATTGGAAAACAATATAATAACAAAGAAGAGAGGTTCTGGGGTTTCACTGCCTAAATTTGAAACCTATTCCTACCACATTACTAGCTGTTTGACCTTGAATGAGCTACTTAGTGCTTTGTAACTTATCTTCAAATGGGGATAATAAAAGACCCCACCTCATAAAGTTAGTAGGAGTTAATTCTTAGAAGTACCTAGAATAGGGGTGCCTGGGTGGCTGAATTGGTTGGGTGACTACCTTCAGCTCAGGTCATGATCCTGGAGTCCTGGGATCAAGTCCCTCATCGGGCTCCCTGCTCGGTGGGGAGTCTGCTTCTCCTGCTGACCTTTCTCCTCTCATGCTCTCTCTCTCTCATTCTCTCTCTCTCTCTGTCTCTCAAATAAATAAATCTTAAAAAAAAAAGTACCTAGAATATATGGCTCATGCATGTTATAGAGCGAGCCAACTAGCTTGAAAATAATTGAACTTAAACTTAATTTAAACCTATGTTAATGGGTGTCTGGGTGGCTCAATCAGTTAAGAATCTGCCTTTGGCTCAGGCCGCGATCCCGGCATCTTGGGAATAAGTCCCGCATCTGCACTGGGCTCTCTGCTCAGCAGGGGGTCTGCTTCTCCCTCTGCCTCTCTCTCTCTCTCTGTCTCTCATGAATAAATAAATAAAATCTTAAAAAAAAAACCCTTTGGTAATACATTGTTGAGATCTAAAGAGAAATTTAATTTACATCTCTAAATTCATAATCTGAGTGTTAAATGTCAATAAAATCTGATACTGAACTGCATAAATACCGTACATTTATTTTTTAGCCCCAATGTCAAAGTCAAAGTATATCGAATTTATGTAGTTTTTATAAAAGAACCTTAAGGAGCTTGTTAATTATTTTTGGATGTCCTTGCAAACATTCCATTTCCATTGCACACCTCAAAGCTTTTTCTACATGAATACTTCACAGTGGTTTTGATGTTTTCAGATTCTTGCTTTATCAAAGACATTTATTAATTAAGTTAGAGTCTTAGAGTATGTTATCTACATTATGGATAGAGACATGCATGCTTGGATAGAACATTAGATTTTTAGCTCATCATATCACTTAGGATTTTTTTTTAAAAATGTCACATCTTCCAGTTACTTCATTTGGGAGAGAAAAGCAAATGAATTGTGAGGTGAAAATTCATAGGTAATAAAGTTTCGGACTAGCAATGGTTTTGTCCAAATTAAAAAAACATTACCTTAATGAAGCACTTTTTATAAGAACTTGCAAGTCTTTATTTATCACTTGTGCTGCCTTAAAACATTGCTTCACCTAAACCTTAGCTTACTCAGTACACCATAGGGGTACCTTGCAGGTTAAAACGTACCTGGCAGTTATAAAACATACAACAGAAGGCTACACTCCTCATCGATATGTGATAAATGGTTTTCATTGGTGTGATTGTTGTTTTTTTAAAGATTCTTATTTTTTGAGAGAAAGAGCATGCATACACATGAGTGGGGGGGTGGGGGATGTGGAGAGGGAGAAGCGAACTCTCCGCTGAGCAGGGAGCCTTGGCAGAGCTCCATTCCAGGACTCAGGGATCATGACCTGAGCTGAAGGCAGAAGTTTAACCCAGTGAGCCACCCAGGTGCCCCCACAATAAATGTTAATTTCATTATTTCTCTAGTGGAAACCATGGAATTTAAAGAAAAAAGTATTTTACTATCTTAGGGCATTTTAATAATATTAGATTGTAAAAATAGACATTTACTAAATATGATTACGGCAGACAAAGTATTTAATATAGTCTTAGAGTTCGCTTCATGAAAGCTCCTGAGTCATTAGAAGAAATGTGAGAATGATTCAAAGAAATAAACCATTTTCAAAGAACATTCTTCTAAATGTATAAATATTTGATCTTCTCTGTATTTGTTTTATATAGATCTAGTAGGAACCTATTAATTTCATTTTAAAGTGTATAGTCAATTAAAGAATGGCAACATTTTAATTATATGAGGTCACCAATATGTACATTTTCTTTTATTTGGAAGAATGATTTATTTCTGCCACACTAATATGAGTGAGTATTCACATTTCAACAGTGAGTGTTCACTATACAGCAGGCACCATGTTAGGCACTTTTCATGCATTTTTGTTATAAAATCCTCACAACCATACTATGATTTGGATGTTCTTATTATCCACATATAAAAGTAAGGGAATTAAAATTTCTGGAATCAAAAGTCTTGTTGAAGGTCATATAGATATAAAGTGCCAGAGATAAGAATTTTATTTATAGTATAAATGTAATGGATTTAGTGTAAATATAAAAGGTTTATGTATACAAAAATTTACACTTATTAATAGATTTACTTTAGTATAAATATTTTATATAATATGTGCCATATTTACATATTTAATTTTACATTTATCAATAGAAATTATGCTGCTCTTGAACTTGTAGAAATGGTAAAATCTGTTTCCAGTTAAATCAGTTAAAGCTGGGTTACTACATAACATAATCCATACTATTTGCATTAATTGGAAATTTAAAAAAATTTTTTGTGCAGGTGTCCTTAGAGTTAATAGTGGTAATATTTATGTTAATTGAGATAAAAATAAAGATCAGTCAGTGGCAGAAATCAGCTGTAAACAGCTTTTACAGAGATTCAGGATGTTGTTTCCAAGGAAAGACACAGTTACATGACCTCAGATTAGTCTCTTCCCTATTATTTGATTTTTTTTTTTTTTTGAATAAATAGATTGCTCTGTGTTCTCAAAGTAAAAGGGGTGATACATTCTAATGTTGCTGTAGCATTTGAAATGGTGTAGATAAAAGCCTATTTAGGGGGGCATAAGATCACCATAAGCCTCTTGTCAGTTTCCAGTGAATTCATACATATCCAAAAGGACTCAAAGAAATATAACAAAAAGGAAAGATAATGAGCCCGTCAAAGCAAATGCTTAATGCAGCTCCGCTTTGGTATTAATCATACTGTATGTGGGTGAGGGTCAAAGCAGCTTAGGTCAATAGAAAGGATTTTGGTAAAGGCAAAAAGAAAAACGAAGCTAGTGATTTCAGACAGATTGAAAATTTAAAAGTGAGACATAAAGGTCACAAAATCAGATTCCGTTTGCAGAAGCACAGTGGGCAAGTTTTAATGACTTCTCAGCAGAGCTTTTTAAGAAAAGCACTCAAGTTCGAATTATTCAGACAAACTAAACTTTTTTTTTTAATCAACAGGAAAAGAGATGGAATATTCTAAAGATTAAAAGAAATAATAAAAGTTGCTTTTATTGAGGGAATGTTACTACTTTGGATAATTAAATTTGCTTCTTTTAAAAAAGGATTTTAAATGTGTGCTGGCTCTATTCAGCATTCACAATTTAGATACTGCTTTATATCACAGAAGAGCAATATGTACATTTGTATGCATACATAATTTTAAAGATGTACTTATGAGATAGTTTCCATAATCAAATATAAGTACTTTTCATATTTGTAAGTATTTTAAAATATTTCTGTAAATTGTATCCTTGAGCTTGCTAAATCCCTTTTTCGTAAGTGCTGAGTGTGAGAGTCAATGAAGTTCATTCCCTAACCCCATCAATTGATCAAACCATTTATACTCTACATTTAAAGACAAGGAGGAGAAAGAGGACTATGAGGACCAGGAGGAAAACAGAAAGAGGAACACAAAATCCTATTGTGTATAGTACAAATATTTATTTGTTAGTTCTCCTCCAAGCATTAAAAAAGCTCTGTTTTTCTCAGGATTTCTTTTTAAATATATTTGCAATTATTTAATTCAGTTGTTTATTGAATGCTTACCTGGTAAAGTATCTTTCAAGGACTAGAGGACTCCAAGATCATAAAATATATATTCTGTGTTTTATGATCTAAGTAGCCATAAATTTGGACATGTTGGGTAACTAGAATAAAATGTGCAAATTTGATTATGCAAACTGTACTTAAAGGTTAATACTATAGTTCTGTGCTAAAGTAACTTCGCAAATCCTGGTCCTTTTCTTCTAACAATGGAACACTTTGTATTTATCTATACATAGACAGTATTTATTTTTGTTTGGTTTTGTTTGTTTGTTTTTAGTATTTCTTGAACTGTAATTGAATCTATTGTTCATGTGCTTGGATCATATTAGGCACTATTACATAGGTATTTATTGTCTTATTTTACCAAGCTAATGTTGCAATCTGTATATTTCACCATACTGACTGATTAGCTCAATCAAGCATCCTGGATTATTGTAGTCTTCTATTGGACTTTCCGCCCATAGTCATTCCCAACTTCTCAGTAATCTCAGGTTCAATATCCAGTTTTTAAATTTTTTTTAAAAGATTTTATTTATTTATTTGACAGATAGAGATCACAAGCAGGCAGTGAGGCAGGCAGAGAGAGAGGAGGAAGCAGGCTCCCCGCCGAACAGGGATCCCAATGCGGGGCTCCATCCCAGACCCTGGGATCATGACCCGAGCTGAAGTCAGAGGCTTAACCCACTGAGCCACCCAGGCGCCCCGTGTTTTTAAAATTTAATTACATTTCTAGCCTCAATTATTTGCTTTTGCATTATTAGTGCATAATATTTTACATAGCTTATTAGATAAAACAATTCATAAAGATGAAAAGATGTTTTACTCTACCTATGCATATCTGTAATTTTTAAATAGTGATTTTGAAATATGCATCATTCTCTTATTTCAAAATCACACAAAATTACAGCAAAAATGAACCAATATTTTTAATGCATTTTTGGTTTGTTTGGAACATGGAAAGAGCTCAATGTGTATTAAATATTCACTGTACTCTTGAAAATTAGATACAACTGGAATAAGTATTCTAATTTACAGAGGGGAAACTTTATGACAAAGCGACTTGTCCAAGACTTCTCCCCTAGTGAATGATAAACTAGTAATGCCATCTGGCACCCTTGACCATGAATCCTTCATTTTTTTTCTATTAGAGATTGGATGTAAATATGCCACAATTTTCCCAGGAAATTCTCACTTGGTACCTGGTATCCTGAACTAATCATTCGTTGTCTTTTTTTTTTTTCCCCTCTCAATAACATCAATAAATGATATGGTCACCGTAAGTACAGTTCATAGTGAGAAGTAAGGAAAAAAAAATCAGAAATAGATTGTGCCAAAGATAAGATACTTTGATGTCAGTGTTTGATCAGATCATGTTTATGACCATTAATGATGTAATAATCTTCTTTAAAGGACTCATAGGATAGAAAACTTAGCATATGAACACATAACTATTGTGATATAGATCCTTATTATTTTATTTATTGTTTGGAAAAATTATGTGGAAATAAAATTATGAATATCTGTAAATATTGTCTAAATAATTTTAAGATACTACAATCTGTGAATGTGGACCTGTACTAGATCCAAAGTACTCCAGTTTAACATGCTACCCATCAGATGGGATGGGGAATCTGACACTTGCTTTCTAAAACCTGAGGCAGGTTGAGTGAAATGAAAGAGGCTACTTCTGATTAATCAGTATGTCAGTCTGATTAGAGGAACGCAAGTTATAATGGGCCTTGAGTTGTGTTCCCTATATAAATTGATAACTGGCTAACAAAACAACTAACGTTTTTCCACTTTTTTTTCCCTAATAACGTTAAAACTGCTGGTGTGAAAACTGAGAGTATTTTGACAGTTGCTTATTTTTTCTTTTGTAGTTCATGTATTTCTCCTCAGAAATGAACTCTTGATATTAATGATTTTGGCTCTTTTGTCCAGTTCCAAAAATCTTTTTTTTTTTTTTGTGCAAAATGGTGGTTTGTTAAAGCACGGGGACAGGACCTGTGGGCAGGAAGAGCTGCTCCCAAAAATCTATTTTGTTTAGAAAGTTATAATTGTTGTTACTATTCCACAGCAAATAGCAGACTACTTTAATGCTCCTCAATATCTTTTCAAATAGGTTGTTTTAAAAATCTATTTCCAGGGCGCCTGGGTGGCTCAGTGGGTTGGTGCCTCTACCTCTCCACTCGGGTTGTGATCCCAGGGTTTTGGGATTGAGTCCCGTATCTGGCTCTCTGCTCGGTAGGGACCCTGTTTCCTCCTTTCATTCTCTCTGCCTGCCTCTCTGCCTACTTGTGATCTCTATCTGTCAAATAAGTAAATCTTTAAAAAAAAATTTAAAAAAATAAAAATTGGCCTTTCAATAGTTTATTATGATATACAAATTTTGAAATATGCCTGCTGAAGAAATAAAAAAAAATCTGCCTGCTTTTATGTTTACTGAGGTAAAATGACATACAAAAAACTGTGTGTGTTTAAAATGTAAATTTGGTATTTTTGACATATGAATATATCCATGATACAATACGATATAACACAGAACTTATTTATTACTCCCCAACGTTTCCTGTTTCCTGTGGTAATTTGTTCTCCCTGACTCTCCTCAACCCCATTCCTAATTCCTGGCCACTACTGATCTGCTTTCTTTTAACGTAGATTAGTTTGTATTTTCTAGAATTCTATGTAAATGTAATTGAGAATATGTACGCTTTCTTAGTCTTCTTGAATTCTGCATAATTATTTTGAGATTCACCCATGTTGTTTTCTCCTACTCCATGACTTGTCCTTTTATCCACATAAAAGTGGTGCTCAAATAGTAGAAGTAATTAATTTTAATAAAATCTGATTTTTTTTTCTTTTATGGATTGTGTTCTTGGTGTTTTTTTAAATAAAGTCTAAATTTTTCTGCTATGTCTTCTTTCAGAAGTTTTTGTAAGGTTACGTTTAAAATTAAGTCTAAGATTCAATTCAGTTAATTTTTGTACATGGTAGAAGATATACCTTGTCAATGTTTTCTTCTTTCTGCATATGAATATTCAATTATTCCATCACCATTTATTGAAAAGGCTATCCTTTTTTTCACGAATTTCCTTTGTACCCAGTTTAAAAATCAGTTGACCATACATGTGAGTTTTTTTCTGTACTCTCCACCCTGTTCTATTTGTCTATGCCAAGGCTACACTCTCTTGCTCACCATAAGTTTATAATAAATCTTAAAATCAGGTAGTGTAAGCTCTCTGACTTTGTTCTTCTTTGAAACTATTTTGATTTTTTCAGGTACTTACATTTATATATGAATGTTAGGATCAGCATGGCAACTTCTACAAAAATGTTTACTGATAATTTTTTTGGGCACGCACTAAATCTACAGATCATTTGGTAGGGAGTGGAAAGAATTGATGTTAAAATATTGGAACTTTTGAAAAATGCAGTATATTTTTCTATCAACGTTTAATTTAATTATTGTCAGAAATACTTCTTAGTTTTAGTGTCTGGATCTTTTATAAATTTTGTGAAAATTATCACTAAGTATTTCATAATTTTAATACTGTTGTAAATAGTATTTTTTAAAATTTTGTTTTCTGTTGTTAGTATGAAAAAACAAAATTGATTATTTTATAGTATCTCTGTATTCTAAGATATTTACTAAACTCACTTATTAGTTCTAGTATATTTTTCATAGAGTCCATAGAGTTTTCTACATAGATAGCTATATGGTCTGTGAATAAAGAGCTTTACTTTTGTATTCTAACCCAGATAAATAGCATTGTTTTGTTTTGTGCTTTACTCATTGGCTGGAATCTTCACTAAAGTGTTGACTAAGAGTAGTGAGAAAAGGTGTCTTTTTCTTGCTCCCTACTTAGGGGAAAACATTTTGTTTTTCATGTCATATGACATTAGCTTTGGGTTTTATAGAAATCTTTTATTGGGGTGAGGAATTTACCTTTTTCCTGATTTATTGAAATTTTCTCTTTAAAATAGGAGTGGAAATAGAATTTTTTCAAATAATTTTCTTGCATCTGTCGAGATTATCATATCTATATATGGTAAATGATATTGTTTTCTACTTTTATTCTTGGGATAAACTCTACTTCATCCTTTTTATATATTATTGCATTCTATTTGCTAAAATTTCAAAAGAACTTTTGCATATATATTCATGACAGATATTGGTCTACTGTTTTCATCTTCTGTTTTCTCTGGTTTTAGTATCAGAGTAATGATGACCTCATAGAATAAGATAGGAGTATAGCATCATCCTTTTTCAGAAGAGTTTGTTTATAATTTGTATTCTTTCTTACGTATTTGGCAGAATTCTTTAATAGAATTCCATAGGCATAGAGTTTGCTTTCTGGAAATAAATTTTTGGAAATTTGTAATGACAGATTCTATTATTTTCATAGATATGATTTACTCAGGTTATCTATTTTATTTTTAGTAAGCTTTGGTAATTTGTGTCTTTCATGAAATTTATCCATTTCATTTATGTAGTTGAAATTATTTGTAAAAATGTGTTCACAGTATTGTTTTATTATTATTTGTTTACATCAATAAAAACTGTGGTGATGTCAATTCTCTCATTCTTGATGATATGTCTGTTCTCTCTTTTATTCTAATCAGCTGGCTTGAACTTTATACATTTTAGTGACCTTTGAAAGAGACTAATTTGATTTCATTGACTTTCTCTGTTATTTTTCCCTTTTCTCGTTCACCAGTTTCCACTCTTATTTATATTATTTTTTAACTTTGCTTACTGTTGGTTTCATTTGCTTTTTTTTTTTCTTGTTCTTAAAGTGGAAATTGCAGTAATTAATTTAATTTTTTTCTTTTCTAAAATATGTATATGTAGTTTTACTTTATCTCCAACCAATACATTTTGATACATTTTATTTTCATTTTCATTCAACTAATAAACTTTTCAATTTCTTCATTCATTGATTTTTTTCTTTCACTCATAGGCTGTATGGAATAATTCCTTTTAAATATTTGATGATTTTAATCTCTGTTAATTTGATTTCTAACTTAATTGTATTTATCAGGTATTGCTTTTGGAGATTTTCAACTTACACTTTGCTTACATGCTTATTTGCATTTAATAGTTATTATATGTAATATACTAAAAGTTTATAGGTAGATAGTTCTACCAATTTTCCTTTAATATGGAGGCTACATTCTTAGATACATGTGTAGGTTTATACTCATTATATTCTTTTGATCTATTTTCTCTTTACTACATAGCTTCCAACTTCCTCTTTTATGATTTGCATACATAAATTCTATTTTAAATTATAAAATAGCTGGCATAGGCTCCTTTGGTCCATGATTGTCTTATATTTGAATTGATATCCTCTTATTTTTAATCTTTCCTTATAGGCAATAGATACCTACAATTTATTTTCTTATCCAATCTGAAGTTGGTGCCTTGATCATAACATTACCCTATTTAGATTTACTTTAATTACTGTTAAGTTATGATTTACCTTTGCTTTTTTATTTTATATTCATTTATCACTGTTATCTTTTCCCTTCTTTTTTTATTCTTATATGGAAAGTGTAAAAGAGATTTTTTAGTTGCTTTAATATATATGCCTCTTATATTTATGACTGCATGTCTATATATTCATAGTTATGTGTTTTATTCATTGCTTAACATCATATTAGAACTCTCTGGTTCTTAAATGCCACACCATTAAAAACACGTATCTTATTGATATTATTAAAATATAGGAGCACCTGGGTGGCTCAGTGGGTTAAAGCCTATGCCTTCGGCTCAGGTCATGATCTCAGGGTCCTGGGATCGAGTCCTGCATCGGGCTCTCTGCTCAGCAGGGAGCCTGTTTCCCTCTCTCTCTCTGCCTGCCTCTCTGTCTACTTGTGATCTCTGTCTGTCAAATAAATAAATAAAACCTTAAAAAAATGCATCACAGAACTCCTGCTATAGCATAATTAATAATACTGGGATTAAGACAGGTATTAATTTAAAAAAATTTAATTCTCTACCCTAATGGATATACTACAAAACACTGTTTCTTATTTCTGTTCATTTTGCAGTATTAATCTCTACCATAATGTACTGATCCTTATTGTTCATATTCCAAATCAATGAAACACTGATGCAATTTCTTTTATATAGTACATTGCTCAAGTCCATTAAGAAAGAGTGCCTTATATATCAAAGACTTTTATTTTGTCATGGTATTTATCTGCTAATTTGCTGGACAAAGATTTTTAAATTATATATATTTTTTCTGTCAATGGTTTAACATTTTACTCCTTTGGCTTCTTATATCTAAGGTTGCTTTTATGAAGACCGATAAATGAATGGTAATACCTTTTCCATTCAATTGATTTGATTTGATTTTCAGAAATCTACACAGTGAGAGGCCAATTTTTAAATTTTTGTAATACTTTGCATTCTAAAAGCTCTATCAATCTGACTTATCCAATGGCAAGGTATTGAAATTTTGTTTTTGTTTCTCTTATTTCCTGCCTTTACTTCTTTTAGTTCAACCAACTTGTTCTAGATTAGTTCTAATCATATAAGCTTTCTTTAAGTTGTAGGTACACATTTATTTTAGTCATTACTTTAACTATCAGGTGTTATTATAGAGCACCTCCTATCTCTTTTATATTTGCATTATACTTGATCAATCTTCCTTTGCTTTTCTCACATCAACAATTAGTACGTCTTTTGCATAACTCAAAGGAATAAATGTCTTCACTGGCCCAATTTTTTCAGGTAAATAATATTTATTATTTTTGTATTAGACTTCCCTGGTGCATTAATTTTTCTATTGGATCAGGCTTAGAATGCTAAAACATAGTATTTTGTCCAATAAATTGATTTTAACAAAGGCTTCAGATACAATAAGTGAAAATATGCTTACCCAAATGTATTAGTTTGCTAAGGCTATCACAATAAAATACCACAGACTGAGTGGCTTAAGGAATAGAAGTTTATTTTCTCACAGTTCTGGAGATTGAAGTCCAAGGTCAAGGTGCTAATAAGACTGATTTCTCCTGAAGTCTTTCTCCTTAGGTGTCTTCTTGTGTTCACATGGTCTTCCCTCTGTGCCTGTGACCCCTGGTGTCTCCTTCTGTGTCCAGATTCCCTCTTCTTGTAAGAACACCAGTCAGATTAATTTAGGGCCCACTTTGGTGGTCTCATTTTAATTTAATCAACTGTTTAAAGGCACCTATTGCCAAACACATTCAAATTTTGGGGTACTCAGGATTAGTGTTAAAAAATGTTGGCAGGACACGATCCAATTCATAATATCAAAGTTGCTATTAGAAGATTTTGTATAACATTAATATAAAAATAGAATTATGTCATAAGGAATAACAAAAATTTACAAAATTAATGTTTTTTGGTATTGAATGTCCCATATAAATAGAGGAATCTATTTTTTATTATTTTCGGAGCAATCAGTTGGGAGATTTTGATAGAAAGAATAATTAATACTCAATAATAAGGCTCCTAGACACACTATCATTTCTGTAGACTAATGCTCCTTATTAATTCCCCTAACATCTCTAGGTCTTATCATTCTTTTCCATAGTACATTCAGTAAAACAATGTTTGAGAAGACCAAATGAGATATGTATATGCGAATTATAATTGCAAAGAATTATGTATAATCATTTGATGTTAATGTCGTAATTAGAAGTATCTTCATGTTTGTGCAATATATTCTTTTTTCCCCCCTTTTTTTTGCTGTTGTTTCAAGTTTTTATTTAAATTCCAGTTAGTTAACATATAGTATAATATTTGTTTCAGGAATAAGAACTTACTCATCTTGTAACTAAACATTTGTATCTTTTGACCATCTTAACTCCTTTTTCCCACCCCCATCACTGGCACCCCATCTGTGGCAACTACCAATCTGTAAGAGACTTCTCAAAGTAAGGCTTGGTGTTATTTCTTCTTTAAATATTTTATAAAATTTACCAATGAACCCATCTGAGCCTGGAGTTACCTTTCACGGGCATTGAATTAGGAATTAAATTTATTAAATTTATATAGGATATTCAGGTCTTGTATTTCTTCTTGAGCCCACTTTTTTTTTTGTTTTGTTTGTTTAATATATTTTTTATTTTTTATAAACATATAATGTATTATTAGCATCAAGGATACAGGTCTGTGAATTGCCAGGTTTACACACTTCCCAGCACTCACCATAGCACATACCCTCCCCAATGTCCGTAACCCCACCACCCTCTCCCTATCCCCCTCCCCCCAGCAACCCTCAGTTTGTTTTATGAGATTGAGTCTTTTATGGTTGGTCTCCCTCCCGATCCCATCTTGTTTCATTTATTCTTTTCCTACCCCCCAAACCCCCCACATTGCATCTCCACTTCCTCATATCAGGGAGATCATATGATAGTTGTCTTTCTCTGATTGACTTATTTCACTAAGCATAATAACCTCTAGTTCCATTCATGTCATCACAAATGGCAAGATTTCATTTCTTTTGATGGCTGCATAGTATTCCATGGTATACATATACACCACCTCTTCTTTTTCCATTCATCTGTTGATGGACATCTAGGTTCTTTCCATAACTTGGCTATTGTGGACATTGCTGCTATAAACATTCGGGTACATGTGCCCCTTCGGATCACTACGTTTGTATCTTTAGGGTAAATACCCAGTAGTGTGATTGCTGGGTCATAGAGTAGTTCTATTTTCAACTTTTTGAGGAACCTCCATGCTGTTTTCCAGAGTGGTTGCACCAGCTTGCGTTCCCACCAACAGTGTAGGAGGGTTCCCCTTTCTCCACATCCTCGCCAGCATCTGTCATTTCCTGACTTATTAATTTTAGCCATTCTGACTGGTGTGAGGTGGTATCTCATTGTGGTTTTGATTTGTATTTCCCTGATGCCCAGTGATGTGGAGCACTTTTTCATGTGTCTGTTGGCCATCTGGATATCTTCTTTGCAGAAATGTCTGTTCATGTCCTCTGCCCATTTCTTGATTGGATTATTTGTTTTTTGGGTGTTGAGTTTGCTAAGCTCTTTATAGATTTTGGATACTAGCCCTTTATCTGATATGTCATTTGCAAATATCTTCTCCCATTCTGTCAGTTGTCTTTTAGTTTTGTTAACTGTTTCCTTTGCTGTGCAAAAGCTTTTGATCTTGATAAAGTCCCAATAGTTCATTTTTGCCCTTGCTTCCCTTGCCTTTGGTTTTGTTCCTAGGAAGAAGTTGCTGTGGTTGAGGTCTAAGAGGTTGCTGCCTGTGTTCTCCTCAAGGATTTTGATGGATTCCTTTCTCACATTGAGATCTTTCATCCATTTTGAGTCTATTTTCATGTGTGGTGTAAGGAAATGGTCCAGTTTCATTTTTCTGCATGTGGTTGTCCAATTTTCCTAATAACATTTGTTGAAGAAGCTGTCTTTTTTCCATTGGACATTCTCTCCTGCTTTGTCGAAGATTAGTTGACCATAGAGTTGAGGGTCTATTTCTGGGCTCTCTATTCTGTTCCATTGATCTATGTGTCTGTTTTTGTGCCAGTACCATGCTGTCTTGATGATGACAGCTTTGTAATAGAGCTTGAAGTCTGGAATTGTGATGCTACCAACTTTGGTTTTCTTTGAGCCCACTTTGTTAATTTTTCTTTTCAAGGAAATTGTCTATTTTATTGAAATTTAAATTATTGGCATAAATTTGTTCATAATTTTCTCTTAGTAACTTTTTTGATAAAAAATAGTGAATATATGTTTTCTGTATCATTTTAATTAAAAATACTTAGTATTAATTTCTTTGTAAAATTTATAGGAGTTGTCAATATTTTAAAATTTTTACCATATTTGAATTCTGTGGAAATCAGTGAATATTTGTTGAGTGTCTTTTATATATAAAATATTACCTTGGGTGCTATGCATGGTAAAATGTGAGCAAAACTTAAACTCAGCATTTAAGATGGTTGTTTCTAGTGAAGCTTGTATGCCAATTTGAATATGTAAATTTCCCTAAAGGTAACACTTTATGGAGTGTGATTACATTATATGAGGTTTTGTAGAAATGCGTGATTTTAACTGTTTGGGGTAGAGTGGGTGATCAGAAAATATATTTTAGGAAGGTAATTGAAAAAGAGAGAAATTGGAGGAAACTAGATCAATTTAAGAATTCATAATATGAGTTTGAGAGGTAATAAGGTCCTGAAATAAAGTAATACTCAGGAATAAATAAGGGAAAAGTAAGTGATAGAAATATTTAGAAACAGGGATTCCAGTCTGTTAGAATGTTATTTTCCTGCCATCTTCCCTCTGTTGTTCTACACCTTCTTCTTCATATCACCAACATTTCCATTCCTCTTTTGGCTTGCCTTCCTATTAGAATCTAAGCTGCATGGAGACAGAATATTGTAGCACATTTTTCATTTTTCTCACAGAAAATAGCATGAAAGAATTTACAAAAAAACATTCTTAGAAAACTTTAAAAATTGTATTGAAATGGATAGAATCCACAATTTTACTTCTAGGTGATAGTGAGGGAGAAATGAAAAGATAGTGAGGGAGAAAAATAGAGATAATACCATTTATGTAAACACAAGTTGGAAATAAAATTTTCTTGGAGTAGATGAATTCACTCTGAGCCGATTAAAGTTTAAGGGGCTGAAATTACAGGTAGATGGCAGTGTTAAATAAATTATTAGACATGTTTTCTTGCCTCCTAAGGAGGACTTAGATGAGAAAATGCCATTAGCATATTATTATTTGAATTTTAAGTTAACAGTTCCACTAAAGGTGAAGTTGGGCAGGGGGAAGAGGTGATGGCAGAACAGAGAAATCAAATGTTGGAAAGCAAGAAAAAAGAAAAGGGGTACCTTTGTGGCTCAGTTAATTAAGTGTCTGACTCTTGGTTTGGGCTCAGGTCATGATCTCGGGGTTTTGAGATAGAGCCCATGTAGGGCTCTAACTCAGCAAGGAGTATACTTGAGATTCTCTCTCTACTTTTTCCCCAACCCCGCCCCTTGTTCATACGCTTTCTCTCTAAATAAGTAAATAAAATCTTATTCGAAGAGGAAGAAGGAAAAGAAAAAGAAGGGGGAGGGAGAGGAGGAGGAAGAAGAAGAAGAAAAAAAAAAGAAAAGGAAGAAGAAAAAAAAAAAACTTAAAGTGGATTGGAAAGGTGGAACCTGGAAAATAAAGTGTTGTTATGTAATGCCAGAAAGAAGAGTGTACATGTCAAGAAGACATGGTAAAGAACATAGGAAAACAATTTGTCTGTGGCTTTAAAGGCTCAGTGTGCAAAAAGGAAGGAATCAAAGGTAGTTATGGAAAAGACAAGGTAGAGAAGACATGCTCTTTAGAATGAAGACTTGGAGAGGCAGAAGAACCGTGATCAAGCAACAGCACAGGTTAAAACGTGTAGGAGGGAATAATTCTGATAATGCACAAGGTGGACAGAAGGAATTTGAAGACACTGACTTAAACGGCTTCAGCAAGGTTGGAGGCAGGGTCATCCGATGACAGAGAACAAGTAATGAAGTATACCAGAAAAACTAATTCTCTCCTAATGTAAATTATGGAAGAGCAGGTTTAGATGAAATTGTCTAAAACTGACCTCACAAGTCTTTACTTATTTAAATTAATTGAAATAAATTAGTCTGACTAGTTATTTTGAAAATTTATATCTAAATATTTATTACATTGGTTTTGTTTTTATTATTTCCTGATCATGTAGATAAATACTCTGTGTTCTCTAATCATAAAAAAAATGAAAAAGAATTGACAGATTCAACTAATGAAATCTTTATGGTGTGTGTGTGGTTTAGTACCATGGACTTACTTTTGTTTGCCATTTTGAATATTGTTCCACTCTACTTTTATTGAAATGGTTATTTCTGGCAGGGCTTTTATATAAAATCCAAGTTTAATTCATCTCTACTTACAGTTGTTTAAATTTAAGAGATTGTGTGCATCCCCCAAAACTGTAATTCTATAATTCTATACTATTGCTATTCCTAGCTTCCTAAAGCTTAGGTCAATGTGATTTTTTTTAAAGGTAAAGTTCTTGATTTATTTACATTTCACTATCTATGAAATGCCTTCAACAGACATTGTTAAAGAGGAGAAACTTCTCTTTCCCCAAGTGACACAGTAAAGGAAAGTTATAAATTGAGAAGGCCTTTGAATGGAAGACAATGCCTTTAGATTACTACCAAAACATCATATACAGAAAAGTTAGTAAGTGTTTGATATCCTAATTTCCTTTGTTGAATTAATGAGAATCCTCTTTTTTTTTTTTTTTAAGGTTTTATTTATTTGAGGGAGAGAGAGAGCACAAGTAGGGAGGAGGAGCAGGGGGAGAAGGAGGAGCAGGGAGCTCCCTGCTGAGCAGAGAGATGGATGTGTAACGTAATCACAAGACCCCACTAGGGTCATGACCTAGGTGGAAGACAGACACTTGACTGACTGAGGTGTCCAATGAGCATCCACTTGCCCACATATCCCCCTGTCCTTGGCTTCACTTCTCTGAACTTTTTCTGTATAACTAATGTCTGCTATGTATCAGCTACATGGATGCACTGAAGAACACTGAATACTATTTGAGGTAGGGAATCATATCCCTGAGTGTCAGATAATAGTCAAATAATAGTGTGCAACCTCTGAAGAGAAAAATGACAAAAAATCGTTATTTTGGACACATTGGAAATCATGAAATGTAAGAACAAGGTATATTTGCTTAACTCGAGTGGAATAAATAACTATAACTTTATGACAAGCAATATTTTTTTTTAAATGGCAATGTTGCTAGGAAAGATTTAGTGGAAAACTTTATTCCAACTAATTATTTGAATAACAGTGCAATTTGTTTTCTAAAAGTAAGCAACACTTAAAAATATTCTGTGAGGCATTCTAATGGTATCTTTTGTTGCTTGAAATAAATTTCCAAACATTTTGGTTTTTTTTTTCTTACAAAAGGATTTTAAGAAATCATTTTTCATGGTTTTCAGTTGACTTATATTTTTTTAAAACAAATAATATTTTACTTGACCTCATTTAAATAGTTATTTTGTTAGTAGCACTTACTTAGGCAAATTAATTGGTTATGCTAGCAGTTCTGCTTACTTCAATCAAGTCAAAAAGATGTTATCAGCCAAAATTTAGGGCTGGAGTTAGTCAAACTGCCATCTCAAACTTGTCTTTACCATCTGGTTTGATGCCTTCTTGACATAATAACTTTTTGATGGATGGTGTAAGAGAAAACCCTCCATCAGCAACGATAGCATTCCTCAACATCTGCGACTTCTTTAGGATCAACAACAGGATTCTGGTGAAGGAGATGTGATATCTACCTCAGGAAACGCTGACTTTTTGCTAACTGGAAAGCAAACTGCCTCTTCCCATTGCAATTGCTTTCTTGGGCTAGCTAGCATTCTTATTCAGATGCCTGTTATTTCATCCTGGGGGTTCAAAGGTGTCTGCCATCCTGGAAATGGAAGCAGTTACTTCTCAAATGTAGGCATTTGCTCTTTAGCTTTCCAATTGTTTGAGGCTCACCAGTTGTCCGTGTTAACCAATGAATGGGATTTTGATGAGTCTCCTAGTGGATGCCTCTCAACCATTTTGGGATTATGAGGTACATGCCATGCGCACATGCCCACCTGAACCGAGGCAAAAGTGTTGAGGATCATAGTCAGAGAATAGCTCTTTCCTAAATGTCCTTAAAATATCCATTCTTAATCTTTCATTAACTTTTTACTCCCATCGTGGATCAATCATCAGTTGCTCCTATGAAATGTCTTAGAATGCCTATGAAATGTCTTCATGGTTGTCCATTTCACACTTAGTACTTTACGTCCTTTTTTTTTTTCTTCTGGCACTTCAAGTGAAATGTCCGGTTTAACATTATGTTACCCATACAGATGTTAAAGAGATTACAGGCTGATCGGCTTTTT